>JBBPBX010000535.1:0-13009 GCA_038048925.1 Garcialebias charrua
TATATATATATATATAAAATGTAAAGATATCTGGTAACTTTACATTTAAGGTAACAGATCGAGTTCCATTGACCTTAGTTAGCGTCCCAATTCCAGAATATTAGACTTTTTTTTGCCAATTCTTAAAATTAAAAACGTTTTTTTTCCCTTTCTGCTCATAGCTGGCTTTTTAGAAGCAGTAAGGTTGCTCCCAAAGCAACCATAATGTCACAACCTGTACATGAGGTGGAACGAAATTATGTACGTATACAGGGTCCCAGTTACTCCTAAAAATAGCACAATATTCTTTTTATACTTTATATTATGCTATTTTGGGGAGTAACTTTGACCCTGTGTACATAATTTCGTTCCATCTCATGTACTGATGGAAACTACAATAAAGTTGTCTTGAACTTGAACCTGTGTTCTAAGTTAAATTGTTTTAAGTTTACTAATAGTTTATCGGTTATACCATTTTTGGCCTTGTTCAAAATAAATTATAATTACAGTGTAACTTAAAATAATATATAAATAAAGTGCTATGTGTTGTCATCATTGTATGTTCCCATACAATGGAAAAATTAGTTCTCTGCATTTAACCCATCACGCATAAGATACACTCAGGTGGAGCAGTGGGCGGCTATATAAGCTCCCGGGGAGCAATTGGGGATTGGGTGTCTTGCTCGGAGACACCACGACATGTGGGAATGGCTGGAAGTCAAACCTGGGACTGCCCTGCCTCTGCCCCATCTCGGCCCCCAAAGGCCCTAACTTATAAATCAGTAGCTTTTCAATCAAACATACCGGTAAGCTTTTGAGATTACTCCCAGTGTTCCTTTGCTGAAATGACTGGAAATTGTTTTCAAAGAGAGAAAAAAAGTTTTATTTTTCTGCAGCTTTTATGACTTTTTTGTTCTTTTTGTTTTACAAATGTAATTCATTCTTATATTAGTTTAAAATTAGTATGTTGAGTTGACTAAAGCTGTCTTCACACACAAAAAAAGTTAATCTTAAATGTTTTCTAAAATAGGTACTGTACTTGAGATTCTCAAGTACATCATTTGACTGCTCCTGCTACCGTGAACAAAAGGTTAAAAAGCACTTCAGCACACAACACGGCGTCAGGTGGTTTATTTTGTGATTAAATTAGTTTCTATTTGCTCATTTTGCTCAAACTGTGATGCTCCATTGTTGGTGTTAATTTACAAAAAACACAACAAATTTAGTCAGCTCAGTTAGGTCCCCTTAAATTTTCATTTGTATTACAATAAACACCCATTGATGTTTATTTATATAAATCAAGTTTCTGTAGCCTAATGAAGGCAGAACTCCTGTGGTGCTTTTTAATATGCATTACAGTAATTATTTGTTTTATTGATATAGAGACTTAAACAGTGTCATACAGTGACATCTGGTGGTTTGTTGTTGTTGTTGTTGTTGTTGTTGTTGTTGCAGCTTTTTCCAGTCTAGACAAAATCAACACCAGATCTAAATATTCAGGGTTTAATTTGCTTGTTAAAAAAGGTCTTGATTTCTTTTTTTACTATTCTTGTTCATATAATCTGGAGTGCATTCATGAAATAACATTAATATGGAAGAATGTGTATTTACTTTGTCTAAATATTTTAAGAAGCTTGGATTATGAATATTGTGTTTTTCTTCCTTTTTTAATTTAAAAGGCCCTAATGATTTTGTACGTGTTTTTTTTTTCTCTCACTTGACATGCCGCTGTATTTTCCCCACAGAGTGACTCCTGTAAACCTCTCCATCCCCTGAGCTCCAAAGATGGAGGGCCATGTTCACTGTTCATCCTGCTTTAACCTGAGATGCATGGTTAGACCTGAACCTGGACTTTCTTGTGATCTCATTTCATGTCCGCTGGTTTGCGGGGCTGTATTTCACTCCTGCAAAAGTGCTGAGCACCAGCTCCTGTGCCCCATGGTGAGGACTCCGTGCCTTAACAGTGGCTATGGCTGCCCAGCCGCCATGAGCCGCAACCAGATATCTGCACACCTGGATGTGTGCCCGGCTGGAGTTGTCTGCTGTACAATGGAGTGGAACAGATGGCCAGTTAGCTGCTTGGACTATACTTCTTACGAGAGTTTAAGTCATGTGGTAGAGGAGGTGGAGCAACTGGATATGGCTCTTGCCCTCCAGGACCAGCGTACACTCCTTGAATCCCTTAAAGTGATTGCCATGACACCTTCTGTTCAAGAACGACTTGTCCCTGTTAGTAAAGTGAAAGGAACCAAACACTTGGCTTTACAACCCCCTGCTTCTGAGTTCTCGGCTTCTAGTGGGCCACACTCTGAATCAACATCCTCTCATCAGTCACAACCAAACATGAGAGACCTGGCAAAAGAGAAAATTGTAAGGGGAATTAATGGCTTGCACGAGGAACACTTCAGTAAACTGTACGAGGCCACAGCTGAAACGGCAAGAAGCTTGGTTGCTGCTTTGGACTTTTTTAGCAGTGCCAGCTGTGGTGAAAGCAGCTCAGAATGTTTGAATATCGGAGCTGCTTTTGTAAAAACTGATTTGAGCATCAATGAAGGCCTTGCAGCTGAAGTTGCTGAGTGTTTGCACCAAAGAGACATTAAGGAGGAGAGTAGCTGTTTGAATGGAGATGAGGCTCTTGAAGGAGCAGATGAAATGACTAAAAACACATCCAATGGACCAGTGTTAGGAGCCTCAGAGGCCTTTCTGGGGGCAGATGACATCCAAGACGGCTATGCAGATGGTTCTCAGGAACAATTGGTGTCCCCACTTCCTGTCAGCTCTGGTGTGGCACAGTTAGCAGATCATGTGATCCTTGAAGATGGAGAGCTAGAATGTTCAGAAAATCTTGAGCATGAAAGAAGGAATCAGTTTTTCACCGTTGAGGGCCATCATTCATCATCTAATAACACAGGTATGATGTCTGACCAGCCACCATATAAACTGCCATCCAAAATGGAGGACAAAGCAGTGGATACATCAGACCTGGAGCAGGATGATGATCCCATGGGACTAGGAGAGATCGATCTGATCACAGCAGCCCTACTCTTCTGTCTAGAGGAGTCCCGAGAGTGTAGAAGGATCTCTGATACGGTTTTTGTTGACGGTTATCGTGTTAATTTTGGAACACAGACTTTCACTTTTCCTGCAGCCATTTTAGTCACCAACACAAGAGTGGGAGAAATGGCCTCTGCTTCTGCATGTGACCACGCTGCACCACAGCTCACTTACCCCAGCCCATTCCGTACTCTCCGCCTCGGCCTGGTCCTTGAAGCTCTGAAGGCCGAGGCGGTCTCGTATAACTGTTACCTCCCTTCGAACCCACACTACCAACATACATTCCCCTTCATCTGTGGCCAGTTATTTCGCCGGGACCAGTTTTCTTCTCATTTTAGGAATGTCCATGGGGACATTCACGCTGGCCTCAATGGCTGGATGGAGCAGCGCTGCCCCCTTGCGTATTACGGTTGTACATTTTCCCAACGAAGGTTTTACCCAACAGCCCAGGGAGCCAAGGTAGTTCATGACCGGCACCTAAAGTCGTTTGGGGTTCAGCCTTGCCCACAACTGGAGCTTTCAAATGAGTCCCAGTCTGATCAGATTAGTAGACTTCCCATGGAGATACTGTGGCACATAGCTGCATTCCTGGACAGTTTTAGCTTGTGCCAGCTGTCTCTGGTATCACGAACTATGAGGGAGGTGTGTGCCAGTCTCCTCCAGACGAGGGGCATCGTAGAGCTGCAGTGGGAGCAAAAAATGTGTCCTGGCAACTCTGGCACTGTGTCGTGGCAGATTAAAAATAAGGTAAGTTCAAAATTAGTCATGTTTTTGAAGTTAGTCAAGTGGATGCGATACTCAGACACAATATCAAATTCACATAGATAGGCCTGTCGCAATAAACAATAAATCAATTAATCGCATGATAAATGAAAATTATCAACCTTTCATTTACAGGCTTTATCGTTTCTTCGTGTTTCTCTCTTTCTACTGAAGACACTGGATGACAAAAGGCTCAACTCCGGTGCTCTTCACTGACCCCTCCCTTACTCTTTTCTTTTAAAAAATATGTTTTAACTAGGGATGCACGATATTATCAGCATGAAATCAAAAACGTTGATCTGTCTTTGTTGACCCGAAATAAACATTGTCTTCTACAAAGCGAGAAGTAGGCTCCTCGAAAGAGTTAAGTTTCTCGTCTCTCACCCCTGGTCCAAAATTTCCGACTCTATTTTGTACTAGGTGTGAGAGAGCTCTTTGAATTGAGAAAGTTCCTCGGATGAAGAGCGAAATGTCTTCTGTTACCAAAAAAGTCCAGTTGTTTCTTTATTGAACGTTTTTTGATTTTATCATGTCCTGGATGACTGAGACTCTTCACCAGCATTATCAGCTTGGTATCGGCCGATGTTGGCGATAAAGTTAAATATCGGACATTGGCCATTCCATCCAAAGAATTCACTGACATAAAAAGCAGTTTTTTTTAAAGGGGACCTCAGATGTATTTTTTTAATTTTTATGGTATTTCTGTGGGATATCCAGACCCTATTCCTTCAATTTAATGCACAAAATAATTATTAGATAATCAATTATACCCTTTTTAATTCTGCCATTTTTAACTTTCGTTTTGAACGACCGGTTTCTTGAAGTCCACGCCCTTCAACGATCTGTTTACGCCCTCTGTAACAGCCAGTATCTGTAATGTGTTGTTGTTTTAAAATTAGCTCTTTTTTTATTACTCATTTGACTTACTGTTAGTGCTAGCTTAAGATAACTTACCGAAACTCGTCTGAGCGCGCCGCCATGAGCTGCTCCTTTTAGCATGAGACCTGCCGAATCCGAAGCTAATGTTAGCTTGTTCCTCTTCCGGTGTTCGCCAGCTCCGCTCGTTGCACGCGGAGATTTTGGGAGTTATCGCTGTTCCAGTCAAGACAACACAAAGTTCACCAAGTGTCTCCCGTAAATTAATCCGTAAGGAGAAGGTCCTCGCTGCTGCGAGGCTGCACGAGGCTGTACAATTGAAGCTCCGCTCCATCGCGCCAGAAGCAGTGTCCCGTTGCCGCTGGTCCCTACGCCGGGGGTCCGCTCGTTTAATTTTTGCCGGCTGCGCGTTGGGAGCGATCGCAAATACACTAAAAATTGAACTAAAACATAAAAATAACAATTATACTTTATTTATAAAGCCATTTAAAAAAAACACAGCTGCAACAAAGTGCTGTACACATGAAATTAAGAACATATAAACAAAAGATGAGATGAAATCATGAAAAACAACAGTCATGTGTTTAATACAGAAGTGGGTTGAGCCTAACCAGGGGTTGCTAGGTGAGGGGCTGGACTCAGGTTTGAGGTGATTGGCTACGGCTTGTGACGTCAATAACTGCAGGAAGTGTGAATCCAGGTGTATTTATCAAAAATAAATAAATCTACTTAGAGTAAATAAACCACTGGGTGCATTTTTTTGGCACAAGGACTGTTTTTTTATGAAGTAAATACCCAAAGTTGAGTAAAAAAAACATTAAAAAGTGAATTTTGCATCTGTGGTCCCCTTTAAAATATACTGTATATTATATATTTGTACTGTGTTACATCATTTTCAGCCCCATTTTGGCATCTGCAGTTGGCATCAGTCAAATTGACAAAGATCATGCAGAATAACAGGCCTCGAGACTCAATGGAAACTAACCTGTATAAATAAAGGTTGAATGAAAAAGAATAATGTAGTATTTTAATTCCATCCATCCATTTTCGTCCGCTTATCCGGGGTCGGGTCGCGTGGGTAGCAGCCTAAGTAAGGAGGCCCAGACTTCCCTCTCCCCAGCCACTTGGACCAGCTCCTCTGGGGGGAATCCCAAGGCGTTCCCAGGCCAGCCGAGAAACATAGTCCCTCCAGCGTGTCCTGGGTCTTCCTCTGGGTCTCCTCCCAGTGGGACGTGCCCGGAACACCTCACCAGGGGGGCGGCCGTGGTGTAGTGGTAATGGCAGTCGTCTCCCGATCGGAAAGTTGGCGGTTCGACTCCCGGGACCCGCACCATGTGTCGTTGTGTCCTTGGGCAAGACACTTAACCCTGAGTTGCTCCCGGTAGGACTGGAAAGCACCTTGCATGGTAGTCTGCCGCCACCGGTTTATGAATGTGTGTAGCATTCAATATATGTGTAGCACTTTGAGATTTTCAGTAATGAAAAGTGCGTTATAAATTGAATTAATTATTATTATTATTCCAGATGCCCGAGCCACCTCAACTGGCTCCTCTCGATGTGGAGAAGCAGCGGCTCTACTCCGAGTCCCTCCCGGATGACTGAGCTTCTCACCCTATCTCTAAGGGAGAGTCCAGACACCCTGCGGAGAAAACTCATTTCAGACGCTTGTATCCGAGATCTCGTTCTTTCGGTCATAACCCAAAGCTCATGACCATAGATGAGGGTGGGAACGTAGATCGATCGGTAAATTGAGAGCTTTGCCTTTCGACTCAGCTCTCTCTTCACCACGACAGACTCCTCCCCGACCCGGAGAGGGCATGCTACCCTTTTCCGGCTCAAGACCATGGCCTCGGATTTGGAGGAACTGATCCTCATCCCGGCCGCATCACATTCAGCTGCAAACCGCTCCAGCGAAAGCTGTAGATCACGATCTGATGAAGCCAATAGGACCACATCATCTGCAAAAAACAGAGAAGCGATTCTAAGGCCACCAAAACGGATCCTCTCAACACCTTGGCTGCGCCTAGAAATTCTGTCCATAAAAGTTATGAACAGAATCGGTGACAAAGGGCAACCTTGGCGGAGTCCAACTCTCACTGGAAACGAGCCTGACTTACTGCCGGCAATGCGGACCAAGCTCTGACACCGGTCGTACAGGGACCTAACAGCCCATATCAATGGGCCTGGTACCCCATACTCCCGGAGTACCCCCCACAGAACCCCCCGAGGGACGCGGTCGAATGCCTTTTCCAAGTCCACAAAGCACATGTAAACTGGTTGGGCAAACTCCCACGCACCCTCCAGGACCCTGCTGAGGGTGTAGAGCTGGTCCAGTGTTCCACGACCAGCACGAAATTCCACAGCAGAAAAAAACGAAGTAGTCTCTGTAAGTAGGTCTAAGAAAAAAATAGATCGGTATTGATATTGGTTATTGGCCAAATAAGTTTTAACATATTGGATATCGGCCAAAAACCCAGTATCGTGCATCCCTAGTTTAAACTGTCCAAAATCACATTTATGGATCGTTAAAACCAGCTAAGCTGAAAAGCTAAGCTATGAGCTAAGCTAACAAGCCTACCTCAGGGGAAAAAAAACTGTCTTGTCAAAGCTCCAAAATCCACGGTTGAAACTCGTGCTCATCTAAAAAGTTGTTTTTCTCTGCAAAAAGAAGCTGAGAACTTGTTTACTGATTTTTTTATTAAAAGCTTTGTGTGAAAAATGCTACGCTAAAGAGCTCAAACCACACAGAGCATCCGCCATTTTGAGAACCAAAAAACATGAACCAGAGACAGCCCAGGTCACGTCAAGGGGCCTCCCTCCCATTTTTCTTAAAGAGACACGCTGCTCGCTCCCTCACTATCCATCCTTCGTTTCAAACAGTCTTATACTGTCATCCGGTGGTCATAAAAGGTACTACTCACAAAAATGAACCAACATTACTTGAATTTTACAGTAATTACTAATTACTGTAAAATTTCAAACAATAATATTGTTTATCGCATTAATTTCTGAGACAATTAATCACCCAGCAAAATGTGTTATCGTGACAGGTCTGCACGTAGGTCTAAAATAATCAGTATAACTTCACACTGTGTGGACTCAACTGTGACTAAAAGTTATCATGTGATAATTTTGGTGTGTTTTTCTGTACGTTACAGATGTGGAGATTCAGCACTGCCTTCAGCCCCGTGTCCTCATGGGGTTTTGCTGATGTCCCCAGCATGTCGGTTCATCTTAAAAAGTGCCACTTCAACGTAGCAGAGCAGAAGACGGAGCCGGTTCCACTCCCAGCCATGTGCACGGCTCGAGACGGACTCTCGCTTCGTCGTGTCCTGCGTCACGTCCACACCTGACCACAAATCGAGCTGCATGAGATTCACTGTGGCGTGATGTGAATGTTAAGACGTTTTGTTGTGGAATAAATCAACACTTCCTGTATTGTTTTAGCTGAGGAAGAAGCCTTAATGAAATAACACTTGTCAGGTCTGTTGTAAATGTGTTTTTTTATATTTGGAGAAAAAAAAACAATAGTCAGCATTAACTTTGCATGAATTTGTGCTAAAAATGCATCTTTATTCTGGAAAGAAAAATATATTTTTGGCAAATGTGACCATTAGATTTTTATTTTTAATGATGTTAAAGATGGAATTAAAAATTATTCTGCCTTTGACAAGTAGCCATGAAAAACAACAGTGTTGGTTAAACAGCATCATTTCCGTTAGAAACGATAACAGCACTTTACATAAATGTTTCTAATCCCTTCCAAGATGATCAGTGAAGCTGATCTGAAGGGCTTCTGATCTCTACCAGGGATTCAGCCTTATTTGAGTTTGTGTGTTAAAATGAGTTGTAACTTTGAGTGTTCAGTAATAAATATTGTATCTGATTTGCTGCAATTTAATAAAGTCCCTACTGCCTTTTTTGTATGTTTATCTTCAAGTGTTAGGTTGTTTATTATCATGTTTTACTTAAATATAGCTGTTTGGCAAAAATAGAAATAATCTAAATTTATAAACATTCCAATCCCATTAACAAAATGTATATCAAGGGTGAAAAACCTCTTAATTCCGTAACATATTGATGACCTCTATACATAATGGGAAGGTGATTAGAGAATTTAAGTTGGTGTATCGGTATGTTTTTGCAACTATATAAATGGCAATTTTCTACCAAGAAACAAAATTCAAAGCAGATTTCTCCAAAGATTTTGTTTCTTAAAAACTGTTTAAGAGTTGAGTTCTCATGCTAAGTGAAACATTTTTTTAGAGAAGTGAAAAACCATTCAGATGGTCTGACTGAACTTAGTTTTTTATTTTACCTGGATTATTGAGCATGAACTTTGATGGTTTTAACCATTTTGGCAATAGCTGCCCATCAGGAGTCAACGGGGGAGAAGGCAGGCCTCATAAATCATCTTCTCACCAGCAAACTGGTTGGTCCACTATGTGGTTGTGCTACTTGTGGGACTGAGTTTGTTGTGGCTCCTCAGACTGATGAAGTCTTGGATGAAGGATGAACAAAAAAAATAAATAAAACATCCAGAAGACCTGACTAAACTTTGTTGGAAATTTTTTTTTTTTTTACTTTAATTATACCATATCATTTTATTTATAAAGCACTTTAAACATGAACAATAATAATACGGTAATGAATTTAATTTATAACACACTTTTCATTAATGAAAATCTCAAAGTGCAACAAAATTAAACGTCAATAAAACAAGTGATAAAACAAGTAAAATCAATATCAACTAAGATCAAAGATAGAATCATGAGGAGGCAGAGTATAGGCTCGCTTAAAAAGAAAGGTCTTCAAGCCGCTCTTAAAGTCAACCAGTGACTGTGGGGCTCTCAGGCAGTCAGGAAGAGAGTTCCACAGGCGGGGGGCAGCCACACTGAAAGCCCGGTCTCCCATGGTCCTTAATTTGGTTTTTGGAATGTGAAGGAGATTACTGTTCTGTGACCGCAGAGACCGGGTGGATGAGTATGGAATAAGAATGTCCTTTAGATAATCTGGTGAAGTTCCGTGTAAGCATTGATGTGTAATGAGTGTAGTTAGACAATTAGAAAGAGTTAGTAATTTGTACTGTTGGTGGAAGATTATTATTGTTTAATCTGATTGTTTGAAAAAAGGGGCAGATATAATAAGATTTATTCTTCTTTCTGCTACCTTTCATTTTTTTTATATTTTGTACGTTATCATTGTAGTGATACACCTAGCCTCTGATATTTCTGTCTTGACCTTCAAGTACACCTCTCTACACCTCTCTGAATCACTCAGTGTTACACTTGCTTGAACCTCAAGGAGACAGATGGACACTTATATATTTTAACAATTATTATGAATTAATGGACACTAATTAATCAGATTGAACTTTCTCTTTAATGTGTGTTAATTCAGAATTGATCAAACAGTATTTTTGTCATTTTTAATGATGATCTGTTACTTGCATGACTGCGACATTCTGCTGGTTTTATTTCTGCAAAAGCAAGCAGGCTCTGTCTCTAAGGCAGAAGTCAGGGTAAGAGCTGTTCTCTGCCTTCTCTTGTTTTGTCTTCAAGCTAGACGCAACAGGACAGGCCATCTGGCCGTTTCGGTAAACAGTTTTCCTGTCTCCGTCAAGAGACTTTCTGCCTATGAGATGAAAATCCATCTCTTATTTTGTTAAAACCAGCCAATAGTTATTAAGAAGGTGGGGAGACCCCACCTCCCCCATATAATGGGCACTTCCTATTTGGAAGTTAGAGTTTCGAGGAGTACGAACTGGCAACCTGCTCTCTCCTCTGGGAAAGCTGGAGACGTCCCGGTCAGGTGTCAACGACCCACGTCTCAGCGGGGATCATAGTAAAGCCTTACTTTGATCCATTCACTCTCCTTTCTGAAGAATTTGTTTTCTAAAGTTTTATTTTGAAAGTTCAACCAGTGCGATTGGCTCTGTTCCTGCCGGTGAACGCGTGCTCCCGCTCGTCTGACCCAGTCATACACGCACGAAGTCATCTGGACGCTCACTGGACCACACAGTCCGTTAGTGTCCACAAACTTCTCAGTCCTCACCTCGCAAGACGTCTCGTCACCAGGTAAAGAGGCGTTGTTTGTATGCTGCACGTGTCGGAAGTACAGCTAAGAGCCGTATGGGAAAGCTTGCCACCCTGGTTGGTTCAAAGTAAATAACTTTGGTTAACTTAGCTCCAGAACTCCTTCCTCCTATTTCTTATTTTTCATAAGTATTTAATCTGTCAAGTTTTGTGCCAACAGTTAAGTTTTAATTGTCTGTTTGTTTTAATTTGAATTCTTGTCAACATAGTTATTAAATCAGAGCTAATATCGATACAAATGTTTATGTAATTTTTGTGATAGTTTCAATAAAAGGTCTATTCTTTTGGTAGACCAACATAAATTGAAGTCTAAGCGTGAAATTACATTACTGGCTAATCACATCGTTAGATTTGTTGATTTATTCTGAAAAAGTTGAGACTCCGTGAACTTGGTGGCAAGTTTGTGCAGATAAAGTCTGCTCAGACTTGCACGTCTAAACTATAGGTAAGTCAGTAAACTGACAAATAACTCCTATATTGTTACATCATTTATGGGATTGTCTTGTATTGTGTTTCTTTTGTAAAAAAAATGAACAAATTTAATAAACATAATGAGAGCAGTTTTGTACTGAATTCTGTAGGTGACAGGAAGCCAATGAAGGTTATGGAGTAATATGTTCAAATTTACGAACTCTTGCTGCACTGTTTTGAATATATTGAAGCTTCTGAAGGTTTTTACCAGGGATTCCAATAAACGGAGTTGCAGTAGTCAAGTCTGGAGGAGACAAAGGCATGGACGAGCTTCTCAGCATCAGAAAAAGTTAAGAGATGGGCGAAGTCTGGAGATGTTTGGAAGATGGAAGAAGCAGGTTTTAACAGAAGCTTAATGTGATTTTCAAATGTAAGATGAGAGTTCAACAAGGCCAAACCAAAGTGCTGAACAAACAACAGGCAACACACATTGAGCATTTATTGAGCATGAACTTTGATGTTTAGAGAAGTGGTTTTCAGAACTTTTCAGCTTCTGGCCTACAAAATAACACTGAGGCTTGTAACCCCCCACATGTAGACCATTACAAAATCAGCTAAATCCTTATAAACAGCCAAAAGAGACACAACTCTGAATGGATACTGTCACCTGCTGTGTAGCTTTATGAACAGCCTAAAACCAGATAATCTGTTTAATTCTGAGCAGAACCACAACAAAAATATTTCAACTACAGTACATGGGTATTTTACTTTGGACAAAAGTGGCTGCTTTTAAACAAACTAAAATGCTGCTGATGTTACACCTCAGGTCCAACAAATGGACAAGTTCCAAACTGCAACACTCATCTATGGCAGCAGGTAGCAAATTAAATGAACGAACAGGTGCTGAAGCATCTGCTTGTTTTCCCCATCTTTTCTAAATAGCTACACTGTTTTCTTATTTCAGCAGGGTTTAGATATGTGTAGGGTACTTTAAGTTGAGAATTTCTTGCTTTAATTTCTTCAGTCAGGTAGGATAATTCAGCTTGAAAGTCCTTTATCATCAGCTTGGTGGCAGGCTCATAGAAACGCTCTTCAGGGTATTCACCCAAAGCAACCTGCCGGAGACTTTTGGTTAGGCTCATGGAGTCATTTTACACATTTTAAGCTGTTTTTAATAGTCACCCTAATGTGCGTGTTCTCAAACATTAAACTTACAATGTCAGAGTACTTGTTTGAGAGAGTCCAACTCAATGCTGCAAACTTGACCGTGTTGCCAACATTTGGGAGAACGTCAAGAACCGTCTTCATGCTTGACAGGCCTTTCATGGTTGGAGGAGGTTTGCACAGCAGAGGAGAACCATTAGGGATCCAGGAGTTGTAGTCAAACTAGAAGAGAAGACGTATTAATTTTTTGTTTGTTGTTTTTTTTACTAGAAGGACATGATATTGGGACATAAATCATAAGGGTTTCAAAACTACACAGGAAAATACTAGGGGTGCACCGGCCGATCTATCGGCCGGCCGATTTCCTTAATTTTGGGAAATCGGCCAATGCTTGCATGAGAAACCGATTTTACAGATTTCTTTAGTTTTAACAATTGCCTAAACTTCATTTATATTTCAGAGAGCACTACCTTGTGACCAGTTAAAACACGTTTGTATTGTTTCTTGAATACTGTATTGTTCAAGGGTCTGTTTTTCAACAAAATAAGATTGAAATTTGAAGGCACATTGTGACCTTTTAACACCTGAAAATCGGTATCGGCCAAAATCGGAATCGGCAGGTCAGACTTTTTGAAAATCGGTGATCGGCCAGAAAATTGAAATCGGTG
>JBBPBX010000535.1:13665-26540 GCA_038048925.1 Garcialebias charrua
ATTTTAAATATGCTTCCATTAGGTAAAGTTGTTAAACAGCATGAGATACATTTTCATTGTTATGCTGATGATGCATTGTTATGTATGATGATACAGTATTTATCCACGAAACCCGGTTAATCCAAATTAGCATGTTTTTTTAAGACATAAAAACCTGGATGACCCACTTTTGTGGAACCAACTTCCAGTTTCTGTCCGTGAGGCTGACATTGTCTACTTTTAAAACTATGCTTCAGTCTTTCCTTTTCGATAAATTCTATAGTTAGGGTCGGCTTGGGTTTCCTGAGCAATCTCTCAGTTATGCTGCTATAGGCTTAGACTGCTGGAGAACAAACTGACCACATATAGAGTGAGGTGGAAATGATGTGTGTATGTATGTAGAAGCCTCAAAGTTTCAGTTTAAATGTTCTTTGGACTGATGAGAAACACTGAAGTTGTTTGGCCAGTCTCATCAGTTGTGTTTTTTTTTGTCATTAATATTGAGAAAGACTACCAGCAAACTTATCACACATCTGCATAAACAATACATTTTGTACCGGAGAGTTTGTTTTCTAAGAAGCCGTGTGTGAATATCTCATGGATCCATTCCTGCAGCTCAGTGTCTCTGCTCACATCACTGTCTGAGGAATAGAAATACTGCACCATGCCCCTCACAAAACTGATAAAAAAACAGAAAAGGATTTAAGATTTGCATTTTGAAATCATTGCTTGACAAAATAACGAACATTTCTGACTCTTTGATGTGGCTCCACAGCTTCAAAGCATCGTCTCTGTAGTAGAAGTTGGGGATGGACTCGAGTCCTCGAGCAGTGATGTTCTCAGGCAGACAGAGAGAGCTGTATGTCAGTTCGGACAGGGCCCTCCTCATCAGTTCCTTCAACCCCTCCGCTCCAAGGGAACTCTAGAAGTCAATAATCCCAACACTTTTATTTCTGCTATTTTTCCATGAAAATGTGGAATCTATGACCACAATTCCACAATCTGAGTGAAAATCAGAGATAAGTTGTACAATACCTCACTCAAATCCCCATCAGGTCCAAGAAGTGAAGTTCGAACCAATATATTGATGTGCAGAGTGTAACGGAAATGAGGGATCAGCAGCTTCACAGAAAAGAAGACCGATACCAAAGCATCAAATCCAAGGTAAAGCCACATTAAAAAGAAATGTGGCCGACTTGTTAACACTCCACCGCTTGCTTTATTGCGTACCTTGTAAAGAGGATGGATTGCGGGGAAACAGCGGAGAGTAGCAACAGCAAAGACTTCTGCCAGATAGTGAGTGTTCATGAGGTGATGGACCGTCTGATGTTCCAAAACATCTGCACTTTTAAAGAACAGCTTGGCCAGAAGCCAGTCTGTCGGCAGGTCGCTGGGCAGAAAGACGGGGTTCTGCTCAGAGGGTTGCTGCTGAAGCTGAAACAAAAAGTGTTACTGTCAAAGAATTTTAGAAGAACCTTTGTCATTTTGGTGAGCTGATCCATCCAGCTGTACTTTTCTTCCTACTTCACCCCATTGTGTCACCAAAATTTGAAATGAGTGTAATCCATACATAAATCAAGCCATTTAGTTATAAAATACCTGTATTGCAAGAGGCATGAGTTTTTTCTCGGAGTTCATGTAGAACAAGCACAAACCAGCACTTGTATGAAGAGAATTTCCATCCTCCTCTCTGGTTGGTATTCCATCCATTATCTTCTGGTCAACCAGGAATATATGACCTCTCTGTGTGCAACAGAAATGTGAAGACTTGCAGGAAAATGCAACAAACATCATGGAAATACTTCAGAAAAGTCATGCTGTTTAACAGACAGCATCACACTGAAGAAAAAACAAAACATGGCCAACCTCCATCTCTGCCTTCAGAGTGCTTCCAGCTTCCAGAAAAGGCGCCACCATCTCCTCGGTGACGGGGAAGTTAGGAGGAAGTTTGGAGCAGCGCCTGATCACGTTGGGGTTTGTTGCGTTCAGGAACTGGAAACCAAAAAAGTCATCTTCCTCCCAGTGCTCGGAAACATACTCTGGGAAGAAAACAGGTGAAAAAGCAACATTCAGTTTTCCCAAAATAATGTTCATTATACTGGGGCGGCTGTGGATGAATGGTTAGAGCAGTCGTCCTCCTATGCAAGAGTTGGGGGTTCGAATCCACCAGCAGTCCCACACCAAAGTGTCCCTGGGCAAGACAGTGAACACCTCATTGCCTCTGATGTTTGTCCCATCGGTGTATGAATGTGATAAAGAACTGATAAGTCTCTTTAGAATGATTTGTTCCATTAGCATAGATCTAGTAAAGTGCTGTATGATTGTGTAAATGAGGCACAGATTGTAGAGTAAAGCACTTTGATGTATTGATAAGATAGAAAGGTGCTATATAAGCAGTGGTAACACTTTGAGTACTGTACTTACCGGTAAGTACATTTTCTGAGAATCTTTACTTTACTTATTTGTGTTTTTGGGAACTTATTACTTTCGACTCCACTACATTTCTAGGGAGCTTCTTGGGGGATTTCCATGACTTTACACAAACATGTAAGAAGTAGTTTACAGATGGTGTAAGAGTGGTTCTACATGTCAGTGCATCATCAAATGTGTACATTTAAGAAAATGATCAAAACTGAATTGTTAAAAAAAATATATGAAGTAGCGTAATGTGTATTGTATTAGTTAGGAAAATTAGAAAGAGTTATTCATTTTGTTCTGTTGTTATTGTTTGAACCAACTGTTTGGAAAAAGGGGGGCAGATATAATAAGATATTTTTCTTCTTTCTGCTACCTTTCATTTTTATATTTTGTATTCTTATCGTTTATGGGATTGTTTTGTATTGTATTTTAAAATGAATAAATTTTTACTAATAAAAAAACAAAATAATAAATAAATAAATAATCATCATCAGGTGGTTTCAGAGTTACAAGGTTCTATAAAATCACTCAAAACAATACAGCAATGTACTGATATTAGAAAATATAATTTGTACTTTTAAATACTTGAGTCTTTACATTTGAATACTTAAGTATTCAAAAGTAAGTACTTCTGTACTTTAACTTGGGTATTTGACTGAGCAACTTTTACTTGTAGTTGAGTAAGATTTGGCCATGCGTATCATTACTTTTACTTAAGTACTAGCAGAGTACACTACTGTAAGTACAGTCCATTTACCATTTGTACAGTAAGCTCTTAGACATTTACAAAGTTTTTTTCTGAAATAGGCCTGTTATTTTTTTCTTTTTTATGTATATATTTTGCCTAATTTTAGATATTTGTGACCAGTCTAACTCAAACCCTTTGTTTCCTTTCTAAACCTTTACACAACTGTCAGTTTAGCGTTACACACAGAAATATTATGACAGTTCTATGAGAAATGTTTTTTACCGGCTAATTTTGGAAAAACAAATCCTAATACATTTTTGGGGAGAATCACTTTTACGTGAAAGCAAACTAGACGGTGCTTTGTACCCGACATTGTCGTCTTTTTGAACCAGAAAATCTTCTTCATGTGCTCGATGTCTTTCCACTGTTTGCTGGATCCTGAGAGCCCCTTGAGTCCTAGCTCAGCATCACTTAAGGCAAGAGGGAACACAGAAACGTAAAACAGTTTTTACACACAAACCTAAATAAAGTGTGACAACAAAATTAGAATCACCGACTCACATCATTCTTTTCGTGTACAACATTTGTTCTGATTTGGACACGGAGAAGCGTATTTCTCCAGGGAGCTCAGATATATTTTTGAAGTGACTGTTGTGCAGCAGTCTGTCTTCAGTAATCTCCCATCTAACAGCAGGGGAAAAAAAGGCCTAACGGTAAATGGTTTGTTCAGATAAGCTTCTGAGGTGACCTTTACTGGGAACTTACTGGTACAAGCTCTTCCTAAGATTTAACTCCTCTCTCCGGTGCTCAATCAACAGATGATGCTCATCCTCAAAAACCTTTGTGGCTTAGAGGTAAAAAAACAAAAGTAAATCAGTGTTCAGATGTAAAAGATTAAACTTATTATAAATTATAAGCATCTCTCATCCATAATGTGTCATTTTGTGTGTTTTTAGTAGACCTTTCCCTCCTCTGAGCTCCACACTTTCTCCCCTGGTGATCCATCTGTAACACGGGAAATCAACGTCCTCTCCCTCCGGGGTCGTCGCCACCATTTTGGAGCAGAACCACTGGTCCTCTCTCAGGCCGAGACGAGGGTCTTTCTGCACTTTGAGGAGAAGGAGTTTCCCCAGAGACGAGCTTGTTTTGATGGTAAACGTTCTCGTCTGAAAGTCACGGACAATAGTAAAATCGAAAAAGTGGAATTACCGGTAGCTGAAAAGGCTAAAATTTTCATAAAGATGGCTAAATAGTAGCTGTAATAACAGAAAAAGCTGAAACTAGCTGAAAAATGCTGAAAGGAGCCTAACAAGCTGAAATTAAAGGCTGAAATCAGCAGAAATGACCAAGAAAAACTTTAATTTATTTGAAAACTGTTGAAATTAGCTAAAAAAAAATCTAAAAAGGAAAATGTAGAACAAGCTTAAATTAGCATAAGAAAGCAGAAAAAATATTTGCCCAATTAGGCTGAAAGAAGCAGAAATAAGTGAAAAATGTATAGAAATAATATGAAAAAGCTGAAATTAGCAAAAAAACTGCAATATATTGGCTGAAATAGTAGAAAAAGCCGAAACGCGGAAATAAGCTAAAAGGTGCATAACAAGCAGAAATTAGCAGAAAGAAGTTAGAAGAAGCACAAAAATGTTAATTAGCAGAACAAATATGAAACAGCTGGAAAAAAACGGCTGAAGATCAAAGTAGCTGGAAAAAAAATGTTTTAAATTTGCACAAGGAAGCTGAAAGAACCAGAACAAAGCATGAAAGGAGCAGTAAAAGGTTGTAAACAGATCTAAAGGGTTGAAGGATGTAAATTTAGTTCAATTCATATTCTATGAGGGGAAAAAATGGAAGAAAAGGCTAAATATTTCAAAAAGCTAAAGGTGCACCAATACCAAAAGTCATAGCAGGATTGTCCTGAAAGAGCTGAACATTTTGATATGATTTGTTGAAATAGCACAAAAGTTGTGGATCAAGAAAGATGAAAGAAAAACGTACGGAAGAAAAATGGTCAATACTGTAGTGCAAATCTTCATAGACACGCAATTACTAATAGAGGCGCTCTATTTTCTGCAAGTTCGTTAAAATCTGCCCAGTGGTGTGTGAGATATTTTGCTAACAGACGAGCACACGCAGGCAAAAGCATTTCTGTCCTGCTTTGCCTTTCAGTGGTGGGCACGATGGTGTTCACTGTCCCATAATGCATGTAAACAGAGAAACGTGCGTCTGATAGAAGAGAGATGAAGCACGAGTGGCTCCACATTGTGCCCAGACCTGATCAACCAGCGAGGCCTGACACACCACAACTCGCCTTCCCAGTTTTGAAGTCAATTCCAAAGTTGTCCAGGTTGGTGCGTTCACTCCGGCCCTCTGCTCCAATCAGGAAGACGTAGACGTGGTCTATGGTCCCTGCGTGCTTCATGTCACCGGTTGTCACCTTGAGGGTGTATTCAGCCATCGTCACTCTGGAGGAAACTACAGGAACAAATACAGTTAAACGTGAAAAGGTTAAACAGTTGAACTAAGAGTGTTGGAAGATGTTTCTTCTTGTCATACCAAGAAACAGAACTAAGAAAAGCTGCGATATAAACTTCTACATCAAGTTTGTCATGACTTACCTCCCTTGTTTAGCAGCAGCCGTTTCACCTCCTGTCTCTGGTTGGAGATCAAAATGTGATGACTGGACCTTTGACCTGAATGCAACCTGAAAGAATGAAGGAGGCGGGTTCTGCTGAAAGTCTCCCTGCTCGTCAGATCAGTTCCATTAATTGACACGAGGCAAATAGAGCACTTCCCTTTAAGGCGACATTTCTCTAACAGGCGTGGGAAAGTTTTGACCAGCTCCTGGATTTTGAGTTTCATTAATGAAGTCTTTAAAATGAGACGTGGTTTGTTAAATTTGGCCACTGATCGTCTGACCTGACAACAAACTAGCTTAGTTTGAGAGTGCCAGCTTTAAAACTCTTTTATTTTTATTATTATTATTATTAGTCTGGAACAGTTGTTCTCAGTCCTGGTTCTTGAGGCCCACAATCCTGCATATTTTAGATGGTTTGTATCACTTGAAGGCAGCTGTGGCAAACATGCAGGATAGTGGACCTTGAGGAACGGGACTGAGGACCAGCGGTGTAGAGTGATGTCACTGGGAATTCCAGGGGAATCCTCACGCTTCACGATGATGCCAAACATTAAACGAAGGGTTTCCCGACGCTAAAACAGCAATGCGTAGAAAAATTAATAATTTTAAAACGAATTTTAAAAGGTTATAAGATGAAGGATTATTTCTGAAGACACACCTGTTGGAAAACTTTTTTAATTTTTTAAATTAAATTTATTCATTCTACATCAACATAAAAGAAAACAATGTATAAACATACAGTGTAAAATGTAAAAGACATAAAATGAAAGGTGGCAGAGAGAAGAAATAATCTTATAATTTCTGCCCCTTTTTTCACAGTAACAAAATCGCACTCAATCCAAACAATCAATTCAAGCAATGTTTCTCAAGTAACAATAACAACAACAACAACAACAAACAAACAAAAAAACAACAACAACAAAAAAAAGACAAACCAAAAAAACAAACAACTTCGTTAATCAACTAGATTCTGTTACAAATAAAATCCAGTTGATCTTGTATTGAACGCCTTTTTGATTTATCATGTCCTGGACGACTGAGAATCTTCACCAGCAAAATCAACTAGAAAGTTTCCTAATACAATGGATTTAACTAAAGATTTTCATATTTTGGTAACAACTTAGATTTGATCATCTTTTTAAACACAAGCATCAATCTAGCAAACTTAATATCGTTATCTAAAGTGTTCCATAAATCAATTCCCTGTATCGAAACAGTCCGACTCTTCAGACTGGTTCTATACTGAGGTTTTACAAAAACCTGACCAGGGTCCTGGAAAGTGTCGAATGCTTTCCTTAAATCGACAAATAAACTTATACAGTGTTGATGTTGATCTATGGCTGTGGTGATTTTTTCTGTTAATTCCATAAGTGCCATTGATGTGGAATTTTTTGATCTAAATCCATATTGGCTGGCACTCAAGACTCAAAACTTTGATTTAAAGGTAGAGTATGAAATGTTATTTAAGTTACTGGGATCACTAGGAAGTGTCTTTATGGGCCAACTTTTATGCAAATTTCAGTTTCAGCTAAAATATTTCCATTCATTTTGCACTGCAGCCTGTGCTCATTCCAACACATTTTACCAGCACAGGTCTCGTATTAAAACCATTTGTTGTTGCAAAATCAGTGTCCACTATTTCAATATCACACACAAAAAAATGCAATAAACTTCTGAGATGATCTGCACGTCAATACTACTCAGCAGGTAGTACCGTGCAAATGACTCAGACACCAGTCTTTTCTTTGTATTTTGCTTCAGAGTACATAACAGGTAATTTAACAAAAAATCATTTTACATTGCATCTTTAGACACTTTGGAACTGTTACTGTTGCAAAGACAAAGTGGTATTTTGTCCCAACAGGTGGATTCAAGACAGCAGTTTTACTTCTCAGCATAAAGTAAGGTGTGTTTTAAAAAATGTAGATTAAAAAAAATAATCTTTTGAGGTACTTTTATCCTTTGGTTTTTTGTTATTTTAGTTTTTCAGTGTTTTAAAATACACAGCACAACAAATGCATGCTAAGCTTGGACAAAAAAAACAAGACCACAAAAAGTCTGGCAAAATGAATGTGTAACGAGTCGTCATCTCCAAGAGACGATGAAGTCAAGCCAAACACTGCAGAAGCTCAAACAACAAATCTGCAGCAGCTGGAGAGAAACTACTTTGTAGAATCTAAAAAAGATTAGATTAGATTTTTCTACCTGGATTATTGAGCATGCATCAGGGTACTTTGTAGAAGCAGACAAGTAAATTATAGGAAAAGTGAACAGATCAGCTCAAGTCAAGCTGGAGACAAGAAAAATAGATCGATCTGAGGTGGAGGAAGGGAAATCAAAGCAAAAACGGATCAGTCAGCATTAACAGGCAACACGTATTAAAATGACACAACATATTTTAAGTACAAAAACCACAATGTATTTACAATCATATGACATTCTTCCTGTTTACCACTTTTTATTTTAAAAAAAATTGTTTGATCTACGTATAAAGCTGTATTAACCACTTCATACATACAGTATATGCTTAGTACATTTAGGAACCACAAGCAGATCTTTTCTGCCTCCAACATTCCTTTTATTCTGACAGGTATGTCAATGCCCACAGCATGATGCTACCATCACCGTACGTGTTTGACTGAAGGCATATCAATCAGGTCTGGATACATGTACTTATTTTGAACATGTTTTCAAGAAAAAGGTGGATTTAGAAGTGATTAATTCTTTAAACATCAAGCTCCTTCAATATTTTTCATAATTTTTAAAAACTTTTCTGTGTTTTTCCATATTTTCCATCTTACACGTCACACCGCCATATAAGTCGCGTCTATTAAGCGTCACCGCTGACACATCGCATTTGTTATGCATCATCGCGATGATGCGCGATGATGCGCATTATGCACATCATTAGTTATGCGCGGGAGCGCGCACAGGAGGACGTTTACAAGAATTTAACAAGATTAACACTTAAAAACAATTGTTTGTTTGCTCGAAATTATAGCACAAGTGTATCTCAGTTGAACTTTTCCTTAAATGCACTTTAATGGTCAAAACTGCTTCATTTAAATCAACTGGCGGCTGCAGTAGCGAGCAGACGAAGGACTCGCTGTTGCATTTCTTCAAAAATTTAACAAGACTAACACCTAAAAACAATTATTTGTTTGCTCGACTTTAAAGCAAAGGTGCGCCTCAGTTGAACTTTTCCTGAACAAATACACTTTAATGGTCAAACCAGCTGCATTTTGCCTGGGCGGCGCAGCAAAATGCAGCTGATTTGACGCTTGTTCCAAGAGATCCGGAACATGACGAAGGTGGCTTGGATGGCAAGCCAAGTGTCTCATTAATAGGCACTTTTACCTATTAACTAATTATCATTATTATTATTATTTTAACAATTAACATGGCTTGCGATAAAGCTCGAGGGCCCTTTAGTGGCTGCAAATGGTAATGTTTAATATTTTTCATGTCAGAATAAATGAAATCATCAGGGGCCTCATGTATCAACGGTGCGTACGCACAAAAACGGTGCGTACGCCATTATCCACGCAAAACTCCGTATGTATCAAAACAGAACTGAACGTGGAAATGTGCGCACCGCCACGGCAGCTCCAGAGCTGGCGTACGCACGTTTCTGTGGTTTTTGTTCCTTTGGCGACACTTACAGGTGATTCTGGAAACTGTTCATGATGGGAAAATAATTATTATTTCCACCCAAACACACATGATTAACAATTATTACATCCACATGGACGCAATCAGAATATAACCTGCAAAAAATATAAAAAACAGAAAGACTGAATAGTTCTGCACAGCTTAAATTCTTGTTTTCTGTTCATTTTTAGCTGTTTTAGCAGTTGAAGAACGTGATGCATGATGGGACAAGACGACATTCCTCTGTTGCAGGGTATATTTAAATGAAAACAACGTTTTTCTTTTTTTTTAATTCATTCCAGAATTAAAGAACACAAGAAAACTATTTTAAATAAACCCACAAGAAATCCTCTTTTTCCTTCATTTCATGTATTGTTTCATTTCATGTTGTTCTTTCTAAATAGTTTTCTTGTGTTCTTTAAATCTGGAATGAATTAAAAAAAAGACAGATCGTTGTACCATGCGAGAATCGAACTCATGATCTTTGGGACGGAAGGCGAACACGCTACCCACTGACCTATTTAGGCATGTTAGAATAGCTTGGTCAACTTCTCGTTTAAAAGTGGACGGTTTGTTGTGCGCTGAGCGTGCCAAACAAAACCTTTTTCTGTGCCTCTCTACGTCACTCAGAAGTGTCTCCAGTTCACAGTCCGTGAAGTTACTCTTTTTTCCACGTTTCGACATGATTTGCAATAGAGCAAAGACGACATTCCTAACGTGCAGGGCATATTTAAATGAATTTGCATATTTATATGGAGGCGTGTCAAAGGCGGAGTCGGCCACTCTCTCATGTGCGCTCAATTCCACGTTGATTGTGATGTACAAAAGGAAAGTGCGTGGATTGCGGCGTACGCACAGTTTGATACATCTGGATTTTTTTGTGCGTACGCAGTTTTCTGGATTTGACCGTACGCAACTTTTCAGTAAGAAATCCACGCAAGTCTTTGTACATGAGGCCCCAGATCTCAGCCAAAAAATTGGGTTATAAATATGGGAGGGGGTGGGTATTTTAGTTGCTTCGGTGTTCAAGTCGCAGGACTTGCAAATTTATGCAAAAAGATGCGACTTATACGCTAAAAACTACGGTAGTTGTTTTATTTGATAAAGTTAGTTCATTTGTGCTTTGTTAAGATGTGGTGTGATGACCTCTCATGACAAAGTTTGAAGTATTTTCATTTCCACTAAGATGATAAGTTTTAGGTACCCCGATATTCTGACAGAGTGAGACCTCGTCTTGCTACCAAATCTCTGCACCCTCCAAAACAACTCGGTTATTTTGAGCCAGAGAGACGCTGTTGTCTTTAAATCCATTATCCACCATAATGTTATTCAGATTCGGAGTCGTTCTCACTCCGGAGTCCTCGGATGTAGAGGTTTTAGTTTTGGGTTCCCGTGAGGAAATGGGCCACTGGGACCCGAACAGAGCGGTTCGGATGAGAGCTACGCACAAGCTGCCGTCACCCGACGAGCCGTGTCTGTGGCTCGGAGAAGTGGAGCTGGCGGAGCCGTTTAAAGACACGCTGTGGTTCAAGTTTATCCAAAGACTCGGAGGCTCCTTTAAATGGGAAGGTAAACCATGTGAAAGAACTGGATATCTCACTATTTTAAATTAAAAGTGAATGACATTCCTTTATAAAAAGAACGACCTCAGGGGGCAAAATAAACCATCCCGCCATGTTGGATTCGTTTGGTGTAATACACTCTGCTGCCACGTGGTGGCGGTAGAGCTACATCTTTGTAATGTTTTATAATTCTGTAATGTTTTATAATTCTGTATAATTTTGCGTGGTATAAATGCATCACATATGTACATGTATGTATGTATTATTTTAATCAGAGTAACTTTTTCTGTCTTTAAATATGAAATGTGAGAAATAGCTTCACGTTGCTGCGCTCAACCACCTGGAGCAGAAAGACTCTTACGTCCGTCTGCTCTTTGTGGACTTCACGTCTGCCTTCAACACCATGATCCCCCAAACCCTGATGGACAAGCTTTTCACACTAGGACTGCCCCTCCATTTGCAACTGGGTCCTGGACTTCTTAACAAACAGGCAGCCAGTGAGGATCCACAACTTGTCCACCTCCATCATAACCCTCAGCGCTGGCTCTCCTCAAGGGCGTCATTATGTGCTTCTGTGCAAGATTTTTTTTTCATTACCACATTTTTGACCTTCAAACAGAGGTCAAAAATGTGTTAGGAATTTTTTTTGTCTCCAAACCCTATGTGTCATTTTTCACCACTTTTATTGTCTGTCCAACAGATCTCACTTGTAAATGAGTCTTCGAGGCTCACTGTGATTTATCTGTTTAAATAAAGGTTGAATGAATGTGTGTTGAGTCCTCTCCTGTTCACTCTGCTCACATATGATTGTGCAGCCACCCATCCAGGCTTTCATATTGTAAAGTTTGCAGATGATACAGCGGTGGTGGGATGCATCACAAACAATGAGTCCAGCTACAGACAGGAGGTGGAACATCTGGAGAGCTGGTGCAAAGAGAATAACCTTCACATCAATGTGAAGAAGACAAAGGAGATGATTGTGGACTTCAGAAGGAACAAACACACCCACACCCCACTGAACATAAGAGGATCTGCGGTGGAAGTGGTCTCCAGCTACAAATACTTGGGTGTACACATGAATGATAACCTCAGCTGGAGCAACAACACCACCAGCCTGATCAAGAAAGGTCATCAGAGACTCTACTTCCTCAGACGGCTGAGACGAGCTGGTCTGAGCAGCCCAGTTCTCACCTCCTACAGGTGTGCAGTGGAGAGCATCCTGTGCTCCAGCATCAACGTGTGGCATGGAGGCTGCACAGCTGCAGAAAGAAAAGCTCTGCAGAGAGTGGTGAAGGCTGCACAGAAGTCTGTTGGAGTCAGTCTCCCCACCATCACAGACATTTACACTTCCAGATGCAGGAAGAGGGCCACCTGCATCATGAAGGACCCCACTCACCCAGCACACACACTTTTTGCCCACTCCCCTCAGGAAGGAGGTTGAGGAGCATTAAGTGTAGAACCACTAGACTGAGGAACAGCTTCTACCCTGAGGCTGTTAGACTCATGAATATCTAACCAGAATAATCACTGTGAAATATCACATCATGTTGCTGCTGATCTGTTTCATGTTGCTGTGTTCATTCGTGCTCATCTATTCATACAGACTCGTTCGTGCTGCTGTTTGGAGTAATGTTTTTCTATGATATTAGTGCTTAGTGTATTTTTAGTTGATGTTTTTCTTAGTTCATATCTTAGATGTTATTACTGTTTTTCTTTTACATTTTATTGTTGGATGTAACTGTGTACATAATTTCGTTCCACCACATGTGGTGAAACGACAATAAAGAATCTCTGACTCTGAGGCACCTCCAGATAGTTTGTGAAGATGTGGACAGATAGGGGCCACAAAACAAATGTTGGGATGGCTGCTAAAAATCAAAAGTCCACAACAAAATCTGTGAAGTTTTAGCATGCAGTTATCACGTTCAAGTTATTACAAACA
>JBBPBX010000535.1:26623-43532 GCA_038048925.1 Garcialebias charrua
TATATATATACGGTATATATATACGGTATATATATAGGAGACAAGGTTTTAGGATTTATTTCAAAATTTCATTTAATGTTTTGAACATGTTGCTGCTTATTGTTCAGAAACAATGTTTATGTTTGATGTTCTAATCTCGAAATAACTATGGGAAATCCACACATCCACATAAATAAATAAGAAGGAATGTTGCAGGAAGATAAGATTGTCTACTGAAAAGTTATAGGGTTTGCCGTTTCTCCCTCTCTACCCCTTTTAGTGCCCGCTGTTCATTTATTCCCATTTACTTTTAACAGCGGTTGAGTATAATTTTAAAAGGTTTGGCATTGCATATAAAGTTGAAATACTAAGCCAAAATAAGTGTACTTCGGGGACAGGGGTTATCTTTTATATAAAAAAAAGTTTGTACTGTATATCCACAATTAACAATCTCAATAAATACAAAAAACATATTCTGGTTAAACTGCATTCTTCATTGGAATTTAGTGACTAATAAAGTTGTCCTATTTGTCACCAGGTAGCGGTCCGAGCCACGACAGGTGTTGTTCGTATGATGAGGGTAACGTGGTGGATGGAGTGTACTGCCACCCGATTGGTCACTGGATAGAGGAAACGGGACACACTGACGAGATGAGACACACCACCAACTTCTACTTCAAGGTGGCGGGTCAGAAGGCCATGCATTTCTCAAGGTGACCATATACGAAACAAGAAGTCTGAGTATGATGGTGTTTAGTATCATGTGTCTAAGCTGTATTACAAGTTGTAAAAGAGCTTTCAGACTTTATTTATTGTTATAAATGCTTTAACTGTTAGCTGCAGACTTTATTTTCTAAAGACTATTGGAAGCAAAATTCTGCTTGTTGTTGTCACAGTTTGTAGGATGGAATGCAAAATTTACTTGAGTAATTCCAAAATAAAACTTGATTTTACTCAAAAAAGCAAACAAGGCAGCATAGCTTAAAATCAAAGTGAAGAGCGGCACAAGGAGGACTGAAGCGACAGGGAGGCACCAGAGACTTCTATAAAACATTAGAGCCGTTGTTTACATTTGTGACATCGTGGAGATGATAAGATGGTGTCTAAAAGAGGCAACTGCTCACAGCCGACAGTTAACAGCAAGCTCAACTGGATCTGTGTCACAAATTATTTTTAATATCTTTACAATTATATAATTTATAGTTATTGTTAATTTTATACAAGCATCATGGAAAACAGCAAAATGTTGTAAAAGGAAAACATATTGGATCTAACTAATGATGATTTAAACTAGACCCCACGTCAGTCAATAATTAATGACTGACATCCATTGATTTCAAGACATTTAGCTGGTTGAATATTTATAACTCCAACAGTAGTTGATGAATTTGAAGCTAACTTTTTTAATGTGTAAATTGTGTTTATGTACGTTCTGTTAACTGCAGCTAATTGCAGTGATCTCTAATCTATGCCTGAGCTTAAAAAGAACATTTTCACAATTCATGTAAAGAAAGCAGATAATGACTCGTTACCAGAGGAGGCAGCAGCTTGTATTGTTTAATAAATTGTACTAAATTGTAGGGATGAACAATATTATCGACATGTATCGGTATCGTCCGATATTACATTACCGGGGCGGCCGTGGTGTAGTGGTAATGGTAGTCGTCTCCCGATCGGAAAGTTGGCGGTTCGACTCCCGGGACCCGCACCATGTGTCGTTGTGTCCTTGGGCAAGACACTTAACCCTGAGTTGCTCCCGGTAGGACTGGAAAGCACCTTGCATGGTAGTCTGCCGCCACCGGTTTATGAATGTGTGTAGCATTCAATATATGTGTAGCACTTTGAGATTTTCAGTAATGAAAAGTGCGTTATAAATTGAATTAATTATTATTATTATTATTATTATTATTACATAGCGATAAAGTTAAATATCGGACATCGGCCATTCCTTCAAAATATCTCACCGATACAACCCATTGACAAGAAGATTTGAGTTGATCATTTAAAAAATAGTAAAACCACGTATTGGGCTTCTGTTTCAGGTTGAGTTTAGATTTGTGAAAATTTACAAATTAGCACTGTTCGAGTGTTGTCATTGTGTTAGAGAGAGTAAATGTCATGAATAAATTTGACATTAGACATAATCCAAGTTGAAGTGTTACATCATTTTCAGCCCCGTTTTGGCATCTGCATTTGGTAGCAAGCCAACTTGACAAAGACCATGCAGAATAATGTATACATTTTAACATATTAGCATATTGGATATCGGCCAGAAATTGAATATCGTTTATCTCCACTAAATTGTAGCATGATTCAGCCTACAATTAGGGATGCACCGATAAATCGGCCGGCCGATCGATCGGCTCCGATTTCCTTAATTTGGGGAGATCGGTGATCGGCCGATCTTTAAATGAGAAGCCGATTTTATCTACCGATTTTATCTGCCTCAGTAAAGGTTGGAAAATCCTGAAAATTTAGGGTGCATTTTGACCTTTTAACACCTGAAAATCAGTATCGGCCAAAATCGGAATCGGCAGGTCAGACTTTCTAAAAATCGGTAATCGGTGATCGGCCAGAAAATTGAAATCGGTGCACCCCTACCTACAATTGCATACAACATTGCAATATCTGCCTCAGAAGCTACGGTCTACTAGCCAATTCGATAATTAGCTGTCATTACATCAGCTTTATAGGCTACTTCGAAACAGTTATAGTATTAGCTTCAGTTCTGGTTGGATCACATTCACATTGATGTTAATAAGATCAAATCTGCTCACTTGTGACAGGAGACACGTTGATGTTTTTCCCTTCTGTCACTAACATCCATAGCGCACACAGCATTCAGGCATTTGTACATTTTTACATACAGTCAATTTTTTTATAAAATCCTTATATTGCTTACACTTTATTATTATTTTTTTTACGTTTTATTTGTTTACATAATCAGCACTTACCGGTACTCAGCACTATTTAATCAAAATGCCATGGTCGTTCTGTTAATGGCTCCAGTTTATCACAAGATTCCATGACCAGTGTGTCCTGTAGTTTTTTATATAACTGTATGGGAGGCACAGAGTGGAAACCAGACATGGCATGAAAACCAAGCAATGCTCCACTGAGGAATGAACAAGAGCTGAACAATCATGTAGACTGTGGTTAGGCCTGTTGCAATAAACAATTAATCAATTAATCGCATGATAAATTAAAATTATCAACCTCATTTTAATTTATCGGCTTTATCATTTCTTTGCGTCACTCTCGTTCTACTGAAGACACTGGATGACAAAAGGCTCAACTCCGGTGCTATGACCCCTTCCTTTCTCTTTTCTCTTTAAAACGCATTTTAACCGTCCAAAATTGTGTTTTTGGATTGTTAAAAGCAGCTAAGCTAAGAAGCTAAGCTAATAGGCCGACCTCGGGGAATAAAACCTCTGTCTTGTCAAAGCTCCAAAATTCACGGTTGAAACCCACGCCTTCATCTAAAAAGTTGCTTTTCTCTGCAAAAAGAATCTGAGAATGTATTTACTGATTTTTTATAAAAAGCTTTGTGTGACAAATGCTATGCTAAAAAGCTCAAACCACACTGAGCATCCGCCATTTTGAGAGCCTAAAAACAGGAACGAGGCAGCCCATGTCACGTCAAGGGGCCTCCCTCCCATTTTTCTCAAAGAGACACGCTGCTCGCTCCCTTTCTATCCATCCTTTGGTTCAAACAGTCTCATACTGCCATCTGGTGGTCAAAAAAGGTACTACACTCAAAACAAATCGACATTTATTTTTGAATTTGCCAGTAATTACAAATTATTGTCAAATTTAAAACAATATTATCCTTTATCACAAAATTTCTGAGACAATTAATCACCCAGCAAAATTTATCATGACGGGCCTAACTGTGGTTAATGAGGAAAGTGGCTGTAGCTGTGACAGAAAGCAGGTGTAGATGGGTGTGGCAGGCTGACTGAAGAAACAATGAGCTGACAGAGGAACAAAAAATGACTGATGACGCAAACAAAGATGGATGGATGGACGGGCGGGTGGGCCTCAAAGTGAGGCGGTACTCCTATGTAAAGCAGTTTTCTTATCAAACTTTTCAGGAGTTTCATTTTCTTCCAGGCTAAGTGTCGGTTTCTCCTAAAAGGAAGCTGGATGTGTCACTCTTATCTGCAGCAGTCATAGTTATGATAGGAGAAAGACGGAACAAAGAAAATGAAAGGATGGATGTTCACTTCAGTAATCATTAGAGTAAAAAGTAAGTTTCTTTCGGTTGCTCTCTTCTTCAGGGGTTGCCACAGCGAGAAAACTCACATGAAAGATGTGGCAATTGTTTTATACCTGATACCCTTCCTGATGCAACCTGGGCTCATACCCACAACCTCAGGATTACAGGACTGACCACCAAGCTCCCTCAGCCCCCTCAGTATTTATTTGAGTGAAGACTTTATTTTGGTCCAGTGCGCCCTACATCAACTCACCCATTAGTGTCCCGTCACAATCGGGCACAGACTCGTGGTCCTGGTACGGCAGAGACGAGCCACCGGTCCCTCAAGCAGTGAGCACGTAACTTGCATAAGAATGAGCGAGCTTGGCTGGCACCATCAGGTTTTAATTTGTGTCCAGAAGACCTTACAAGGTTTGTGTCAAGGGTCCGTGTTTGCCGGGAAGCCTGGTGCTTTTGTTACTTGCCTGTTAGTATTGTTCTAAATTAGCCTTTCATCAGGGTTGCCTCAGTTATACTCTCTCTGCAGCAAGTCTCACTTACAGGTTCTCACTTACAGGTAACTCACCAGTCATGCTCATGTGTAGAGAAGATACAGACAGTTTGGGTACAGAATTTCTCATTACTCAAATCTTTTTTGACAAATTTTTTTTTTTAAATAAGCTAAATAAAATCATCACACGTGCAGACCCCAGTGCCACTCTGGAGCATCACGTCTTTACAGCCTTCGTCCCGTCTCTCACGTGTCACTTCCTCTGGCTGTTGACTTTGTGCATGCTAATGAGCAAAGAATGGAGTCTGACTCAAACTGTAGTGAACAGGAAGAGACAATGAGAAGGACGATGAGATGGAGGGAGGGAGAAGGTGAGACAAAGAACAAACACGTCAAAACACTGTGACTTGTTAAAGGTAGCTCCTGTTTGAGATGTTTTGGAGATACAACAATGTTCAGTGAGGTTATTTGGATGTTTTTTTTTTTTTTTGCTGAGACGTTTCGTCCTTCATCCAAAGCAATGTGCATGAACTTTGGTGTTTTGAACCACTCTGACATGACAGTCTCAGAGGAGTTGACGGGGGAGAGGGCGTTTTTTTTTCTCCCACTATGGAGTATGCTGTGTGTGGGAATCAGTTTGGTTTGGTGGCTCCTCGGATTGATGAAGTCATTTGGATGAAGGATGAAACGTATTGGCAACAAAAAACACAGTCCAGACAACCAGACTGAACTTTGTTGGATTTATATTCATTATTGAGCATGAACTTTGGTGTTTTTAAGATAGTTTTAAAAGAATAACAACAACAACAAACTTTCCTCAGCAGGTTCAACAGGTATTTGAAATTCCTTGGTCTGTTAATCATCACATTTCTCTTTTCTTTATCTTCACATTCAAACGTTTTACGCTTAACATAAACATTATTCTCACAGACCCTTATCTGTGTAATAGTCATATAAAACATGATAATATTCACTTATACATGGGGTGACCTCACATCCCTCAATGTGTGGGCAGATTTTTCATTCTTTTAGATAATGTCCCACATTTTGACTGACTCTCTCTCTTTTAATTTAATTTGTTATTTTCAAAGGTCTGAACTGCAGGAATGGTCACCTCTTAACATCAGGTCCCTGTTTATGTCGCCACTCGGCTACATCAATGGAGGGGAAAATAATAATAATAAAATGGTTTAAGCAGAAAATCCCATCTTCAGTTGTGCAGATTTTAGGGAAAAATATTGAAAACACCAGAAAGAAGAAGAAGAAATGCAGTTGCAACCAATAAATTCAAAACGTAAATTGACAACCAGGTAGATAAACTGGGAGCAAAAACGACATTTATCACACCCTGAGGAACACCGTGGGGTAATAAACGCATCGATGTTTACTACAGGGTGCTGCCGCGCGTCTGGCTGGGTAGCTGCCCTCGACAGGTGGAGCACGTGACGGTGAAGATGACGCACGAACTGGGCGTCACTGCGGTGATGAACTTCCAGACGGAGTGGGACGTGGTGAACAACTCCAGCGGATGCAGGCGCAACTCTGAGGAGGCCATGACCCCGGAGACCATGACGCATTTGTACAAAGACTGCGGTATTGTGTATGTGTGGATCCCCACGCCTGACATGAGCACAGAGGGTAAGAAGACTTCACGTGCAGTGGAATTTAACACCAACCCATTTGCTACAACATCCAGAAACCCAAAATAAAAAAGACAATTCATTTATTGGCAAATCGTTTCAACCCTGCATTTAATTGAAAACAGAATTTGTTTACTTTACTGAATAAATCCAGTTATATAACTATTTAATTTTTGTCAGAATTAGCTACTTTGTACTTAAAACAGCAAAAACAGGCTTTAATGAGGAGACCATTGAATGTTTCTTGTGTTTTCCTCTGAAGGTCGGATCAGGATGCTGCCTCAGGCTGTCTTCTTGCTCCACGGCCTCCTGGAAAACGGTCACACCGTCTACGTTCACTGTAACGCCGGAGTGGGCCGGTCCACGGCAGCTGTGTGCGGCCTGCTCATGTACGTCCTCAGCTGGAGCCTCAGGAAGGTGCAGTACTTCGTGGCAGCGAGAAGGCCGGCGGTCTACATAGACGAGGAAGCTTTAGTCCGAGCTCAGGAGGACTTTGTTCAGAAGTTTGGCCGGTTGAGATCGTCCATTTATTACGCAGAAACGTGACTGAGCTTGAAGCTGAAGTGGAGCTCACAGCTACAAAGAACTAGAAAAATTGCATTTCCTGCAAAAATGTAGTGTGAATGCTTATTGCTGAAGAATTAGCAGAAAAACAGCTGAAGTTAGCTAAAATGGTAAATGGACTGTACTTATACAGCATCTTTCTATCTTATTAAGACACTCAAAGTGCTTTACACCACAATCTGCGCCCTCATTTACCTGTTCATACAACACTCTACTGTATACAAAGACTAATCAGAGCTTTATCACATTCATACACCGATGGGACACACATCGGAGGCAATGAGGGGTTCAGTGTCTTGCCCATGGACACTTTGGCATGTGACAGCTGGTGGAGTCGAATCGCCCCAACTCTTGCATTGGAGGACGACTGCTCTAACCACTCAACCACAGCTGCCCTCATGCTACATGCATAAAACATGCTGAAATGGAAGAACAAGCCTAAATTAGCAGAAGAAAGCAGAAAGAACACACATTTGCTTAATGTGGTTTAAATAAGCAGAAATTAGCTTTAAAAAAAAAGGAAATTAGCTAAAAAAGCTGAAAACAGCTGAAAAGGCAGAAAAAAAGCTTAAACAACCAGAAAAAAGCAGAAAGAGCTGAAATTAGCCCTACTTGAAAAAAATGTGGAATTATCTCAGTCAGCTAACAATTACATAAAACAGCTAAATAGTAGCTGAAATTGCAGAAATTGCTTAAACTAGCAGAACATAGATGAAATGAGTATAACAAGCTGAAATGGGCAGAAAGGGGTGGCTGAACATAACAGAAATTACCACAGAAACTTGAATTTATCTGAAAACTTCTTAAATTAGCCACAAAAAAAAAATGCTGAAAATGTAGAACAAGCTTAAATTAGCATAAGAAAGCTGAAAGAACATGTTTGCTCATTTAGGCTGAATGAGCACAAAAAAGTGGAAATTTGCTGAAAAGTTTAAATGAGCAACAAAAAAACTGCTGAAAAGTACCTAAAAAGGTAGAAAGAAGGCCCCGCCCTCTTTGCATAAAAGAGGCTGACGCCCCACCTTCATCCTCCAAGTGCACTTCACCGAGCTTGGGCATTGAAAGGGCAAACATATGTTGCACCTCGTTCCCTTCCTTCAGGGAACATGAGTTATGTTGCATAACTTTCAGTTCTCTTATCAGTCAGGTTCACTCAGTGCAACATATGACTATGGGAACGTATTTCATTCACGCCCTGAAAATGCTCTGGAAATGCATGCTTGTGAGAACTTGTGCCTTTATACTGCAGGCGTTTTAGCTGTACTCTACTCTGTGGTAGAGAGGACAGCCTGAGTGACATCACATGCTGTGACATCCAAACTGTAGTGTTTTGCAAACGTGTTAGAAGATGCCCAGTTGGCAGCAGCACATATGTCTGCCACTGGCACACCCTTGAAAAGGGCCCATGAGGCTGCCAGGCCTCGAGTGGAATGAGCATGTACCCCAGAGGGCACCTGCTGACCTTTGCTGCTGTACACCCTTTTTATGGCCTCAGTCACCCAGTGTGAGAGGCACTGTTTTGACAGGGCTCTGCCAGCAGCTGGATTAGCAAAACACACAAACAGCTGGTTTGGTTGTCTTTCTCCAACTGACAGTTCTTTCAATGTAAGCACTCAGGGCCCTAACAGGGCAGAGTGCATTCAGCCTCCTCTGTCCCTTGGTTAGTACAGGGGGAGAAGGAAACATTGACAGTTCAAAGTCCAGACTTCTGGGACTTAAAGTTGGAACCTTTGGAACATATGCGGGGTTTGGACGCAGGGTAACCTTTGACCCGTCAGGGGCAAACCTGGTACACATTGGGTGCACAGATAAAGCGTGGAGGTCACCCACATATTTAGCTGAGCAAAGAGCTAGGAGCAAAGCAGTTTTATAAGATAACAAATCTATCTCTGCTGCTCAGAGGTTCAAATGGAGGCTCACACAGAGCGTCCAGGACTAACTGGAGGTCCCAATCAGGGGCCAGAGTCCTGCTGGGGGCCCTTTTTCTCAGTACGCCCTTCATGAAACGTATCATGAGAGGGTGGGCACCAGGTGTTTTACCTCCCCAGCCTTCATGGCACGCTGAGATGGCTGACAGGAAGACCTTAATGGTGGAGAAAGAGCGGCCCTTCTCCAGCAGGTCCTGTAGGAAAATGAGTAGCTGGACCAGGTCACAGGAATATAAGATAATATTCCTCTCTAGAAATTTATGGGATGTAATTAGCTGAAAGAATCTGAAAGGAGCACAAAACAGCTGGGGAAATAAAACAGCGGAAAGTAGCTGGAAAAAAAATGTTTTAAATTTGCACAAGGAAGCTGAAAGAAGCTGAACCAGAACAAAATGTGAAAGGAGCAGTAAAAAGCTGTAAACAGATCTAAAGATTTGAAGGCTGTAAAATGAGCTCAAGTCATTTCCTATGGGGGAAAAAATGTCAGAAAAGGCTAAATATTTCAAAAAGCTAAAGTTGCACCAATGCCAAAAGTCAACGCCCTCCTCCTGAATGAGCTGAACGTTTTTGATTTATGATTTGTTGAAATAGCATAAAAATTGTGGAACGAGGAGAAAAATGGATCACAATACACTGTAGTGTGAATGCTTCATAAATATTCAGACAACTAGAAAGGTGCCAGAAGGTGAAAATAACATTTACCAAAGAGATAAACTGTTCTGCTCGGATCTATATGCAAAGGACCCACTTCAGCAGAGTGGCTTTCAAAATGTGGTTGATTCCAGAGTATCTGCAGAGAGTTCTGCCGGCTGCCAGAATGGATGCTGCGAGTGATTAATCTTACCGTGATGCGTTCGCTTTCAACTCTTAACATTTACCCCACAGGGCTGCAAATTATGGGGACCGTTAGTGATTTTCAGTGTATGCCCAGGGGGGTGTTTGGAGAGACCTTTACTTTAGGCCTTTTTGGTTGAAATCAATAAACCGTGTTGACATTTTGAAACTTTTAGCTGCTGTGGTAAACTGCAATGAATGAAAGGAACGTGCAGAAAAACAAATTGGCATTGAGAAAATGAGATTTAAGGGGCAAAATAAACAAGACAGATATTTAGGAAGAACCACACTCTCCTCCAAAATGTTGTACTCCTTACAGTTACTTTTCCATGATTGTGATTTATTTTAGATAAATTTTTTAATGCCAGAATAGGGGGAAAAAAAATCTTGTTTTGCAGACTTAAGATTTTAATACCATGTGACAACAGCCCTCTTCGCCAAGGATAGATATGTATTTTTAAATCCAATAAATCAACAGAGACTCCTCTCTGTCAGAGGTATTTGGCTGCAGGACATCAAGGAATGCAGCTGTCTCTCACAGAGGCTAATTTCATTTAATCTTTTATTTATCTGGCATATGCCATCTCCAAAAATAACAAAAAACAGCATGATTTCCAGACAAATTTTAATGTATGCAGAAGCCATTAAGAAATAAATGTCTTTATCTATTTCAGCCTTTGACTTGATTGTGAGTGAGATAAAATGTTTTTTTAATGTCTGATAAAATAAAATAAAGCAGTTGGTGAGTAGTCTCCTGAAGCCAAAGTCATATTTCTTCATTACTTTTCAGTGACTTCCTGTACTGAATCTCATTGGGGATGAGTGGGTGGGTAGAGCTGTGCAGTCATAGATGAATCATCTTAATATGATCCAAAAACAAAATATATGTAAAGATATAAATAAATAAAATGCTCTTAAAGGGATAGTTCTGATCTTTTGAAGTGGATAATGCAAAAAAAAGTTACAACAAATAAAATCTTATCTGTTGGAGCTAACACTTCACCTTAATTTGTTGAATTAAAGTTTGATTCTGTCTGATGAGCTAATGGGCATGAGCTCAAACATATCAAGGTTCATGCAATCCAATTTTATAAACTACAGTAGTCCCTCGTTTATCACAGAGTTTAGAGGCCACGCCCCCCTGTGATAAGTGAAAAACCACAAAGAAGGTATCGGTATATTAGTTCGGGCCCAGTCCGAACCGAATTTGGGCCAGGCCATAATAATGTGGTGGATGGCCGGGTCGGTGTCGGGCTTTTGATTGCATCAGCGGACGCGCGCGGCTGACGATCCAAATATATGGCAACATGGCTTGTCCTACATTCTAATTATGTGGCAACATGGCTTGCCATGCAATCACCAGCTGCACGCGGTCATTTGACCGCGAGCTGACTAGCTTTGAAAGAGGTAAAATAAAGTTCATTTAAGCTTCAGATGGGACTACCGGTACTGCCAGTAAGCGATGCATCTCCGAAATGGACGTTCGTCCGCTGCACTCAGTGGACCGGGGGGCCGAGGACCCAAACAGGTGAGAGCCCAAAGCAGACATGTCAAAGCAGGGTCCGTGCCTGAATAATGCAGAATGCAGGCACAAGCAGGGATTTGATGTGCTTTGACAGCCATGAAAGGACAAACACCTCTTCAGCTTCGATCTTCTGCCCCTTTTATTTTGCCGCGTGTCAGCCGACCATTAATAACTATATAAGCAGTCAAAGCCTAATTATGTGTGGGTGGGGTTGGGTTCCAATCTTTAATTACTGTTAATTTGTCAGATCAGGTGGGGTTCAGAAGTGATGGCTACGGGCTGGGGCCAGGTTGGGTCCAATTTTTTGGGCCAGAATGCAACTCTAATAATAAGTAATAGTTTATTTTAGTATATATATGTACATACTGTATATATATACCGGTATATGTGTGTGTGTGTGTGTGTGTCTGTTACATCCCATGGGGATGTCATTTCATTCAGGTCAGAGGGATGAGGTGTTTAGAGGGTTTTGGGAGGCTAATTGCCTGCAGCCTGGGAAACAAGGCCACATAATGCTAAACTGACAGCAGAGTAAAGGGTTTTTACAAATACCATTTGCATAAACTACTAAAAAATATTTGCACATTTCATAAATTAGTCACATCATTCCACTTTGACAACCTTAAACTGGTCAGTTCAGTCAAAATTAAACAAAGTCCCTATATCTACAGCAGGTAAGATATTAATTGGTCTTAATCTCCTCAGAACCCCACTTTAGCATACCTGAACTATACTTTTATTTATTTCAGAATATAAGGGAGCGGAGTATTTTTATGCAAATGGGTTAAATCAATTTCCTGAAAATTAAGGACTTCTTAACCTCCCAGGTTTATATACCTCACCCATAGTCTCTAAATCTCATTCTTTGAACAGTTAAGCAAAATTTGGTTTTAGGTCAACTTGAAAGAGTTTTAATTGAATTATGTGAACATTACGAGTAATTTATAGACGGCACAAATCAAAGGACTGTTTTGAGCTGATGTCTGTCTGGGTGGGACATTCTTCTTGAGTTTTATTTCCTGGGTAAATAAAGAATAAAATTAAAAAAAAAAAAAAACTCCAGACAGAGTACTTCACTCTGTATAAAAAAAAAATCATTTATGACAGTCTCTCTACAGATAGATTATTTTTATCGGTAAAAAAAGTAAATCACTCATAAGCATCCCTCTGCACTGAACAACAGAGAACAAGACTAAAAGGAGAACATTACTCTGCTTATGGTCTGTATTTAATCAACATGATATGAACAGTTTAATTCAGTTTTGAATAGTGAAATCTGTTTATCTAATAAGACTTAAGTCATCATAAAGGTTAGATGATTTAAACTAGAGCCCGACATGGAAATTTAGCCTATTACCGATATTGGTCAGGGAAGGCTAATGCTGATAATCAATAATAACGGCTGACAAATTTTTTGCTTTGTCCACCCCCAAGAATCTAAGTAAACAGCTACATTTAAACCTGTTTTAACACTAGAAGTCTTGAAACGATCTTAACTTGCTTTTACATTTTCTTTCCTCCACCATAAAATTATTAAGCTTGTTACATAAATATAAATTAAACAAGGAAACGTCCTTCTCTGTTCACTGTTAAACAGTCATGTGGCCTAATTAGTATTAACCACTGCAGTGTTTTAGTTTTTTCTTTGCAGAGAAGTAAAGATTTCAGACAAACGATGCGTTTCATTGAGCACGACAAAGATGACGTTACTAACACTGGTATGTTTTACCTCTGCGTCATTAGATATTGTTCTGGCTAAAGATTTACAAGGCAATACCATACCATACCATACCATTTTATTTATAAAGCACTTTAAACAGGAACAAGTCCACACCAAAGTGCTGGACAAACAAACACGCAACAGGTAACACAGACAATGAAGTACAACACGAAAAACATAAAAACATTGCAGATCATAAATCAAACGATCCAATACAAATCAGCTGGCATTGAAAGCGATGGAGTAGTAGTGAGTTTTTAACCGGGATTTGAAAACCGAGAGGGAGGGGGCCTGTTTGATGAGCAGCGGTAACTCGTTCCAGAGTCTTGGGCCTGCTACAGAGAACGCCCTGTCACCCCTGCGCTTAAGGCGAGTTTCTGGAACTATTAAGAGTACCTGATCCTCTGACCTCAAAGCACGTGGAGGGACATATGGGTGTATCAGATCCGAGAGATAGGCGGGGGCGAGACTGTTCAGCGATTTGTAGACATACATGAGAATTTTGAATTGGATTCGAAGATGAACCGGTAGCCAGTGAAGGGAGGCCAAGACTGGTGTAATGTGCTCTCTTTTGCGTGTGCTGGTTAAAAATCGGGCAGCTGCGTTCTGAACCAGTTGTAATCGTGCAATGGTGGCTTGACTGACGCCAAACAGAAGTGAATTGCAGTAATCAAGCCTAGATGTAATGAATGCGTGAATCACTGTCTCCAGGTGCTTTTTGGATAATATGGGCTTCAGCTTAGACAGACGCCTCAGCTGGAAAAAACAGGATTTGACGATCATGTTTACATGACTGTTGAGTTTCATGGAAGGATCCATTATCACTCCCAGATTTTTGACTTTTTGTTTTTCGGACAGGGGTAGAGCAGACAGGTCAATGCAGTGGTTTGAGGTTGTGTCATTGGGAAGGAACAATATGGCTTCAGACTTCTTATCATTGAAGCTTAAGAAATTTAAAGCCATCCAGTCCCTGATGTCAGCCAGGCAGTCGAGCAGAGGTTGAATAGAGCCTGTACCATTTTGTCTTAGGGGGAAGTAGATTTGACAGTCATCAGCGTAGAAGTGGAAAGGTATATTGTGTTTCCGGAAAATAGCACCGAGTGGCAGCAGGTATAAGGAGAACAAGAGAGGACCCAGGATGGACCCCTGCGGAACCCCCCATTTAAGAGCCGCCACTGCAGAAGTAAAATCATTGATGGACACACAAAAAGACCTGTCAGAGAGGTAGGATCTGAACCAGTTTAGGGCTGATCCTGAGATGCCCACCCACTGCTCCAACCTAGCAATGAGGATCTCATGGTCGATGGTGTCGAAAGCGGATGTGAGGTCCAATAGGACAAGCAGCACAGAGTCACCAGTATCTGTGGATAGAAAGATGTCGTTAAAAACCTTCAGTAGGGCAGTCTCAGTGCTGTGGAGGGATTTGAAGCCAGACTGGAATAGCTCGGGGATAGCGTGATCCTCCAGGAAGCACTTTAGTTGGGACTCAACTATTTTCTCTAGAAGTTTAGAAACAAATGGGAGTCTGGAGACAGGCCTGAAATTGGATAATACTGACGGGTCGAGGTTTGGTTTTTTCAGGAGGGGTTGAACAGCAGCATGTTTTAATGATTTTGGCACCACACCCGAAGATAGACTGCTATTTACAATCGAGAGAATGGAGGGACCTAGAGTGTGAAAAACCTCCTTTAGAAGCCGAGGAGGGACCACATCGAAGGGGGAGCCAGATGGTTTCATGCTGCACATGACCTGCTCTAGAGAGGACAGAGAGACTGGTTCAAAATGTTCAAACACAGCAACAGATTGAGGTGGGATGGATGGATCGTGAGATGGGGGAGAAATGAGAGCCCTGGTGGTTGCGATTTTATCTAAAAAGAAATGTTGGAAGTTCTCGCACAGCTCAGTCGAGGCTTCCATGGGTGATTGTTCAGTGAGGTGGAGAACAGAGTTTAGGGTGGAGAACAGAACTCGAGGGTTACGAGAATTTGCAGCAATGATATCAGAGAAGTATTGTGATTTAGCAGTTTTCACTGCTTTCTGATATCGGCGCCAGCTCTCTTTTACCATCTCAAAAGAGACCTGCAGACTGTCTTTTTTCCACTTCCTCTCCACCTTTCGGCATTGCTGCCTAACAGCTCTGGTCGTGTCGTTCAGCCACGGTTCAGCCCTGAGTTTTGGTCTCCTAGATTTAATAGGCGCCACTTGGTCCAAAGCCTTTAAACAAACAGAGTCAAACTGGTTTGTCAGCTCCTCAGTGCTGGAGAGGAACCCCGGGGGCTGAATTAACATGTCATTGTTGTAGACCTCAGTGAAACGTGCGGCAGTTAAATGGTTAACATTCCTGCCTTTACGTGCAGGAATGCATGTTTTAGGTGTTACATGGGGGATGTTGACCTGAAAATTCACTGGCCTATGATCTGAGAATGCATTGTCTCCTATTTCAAGGTTTGAAACGGTCACATCACATGTTAAAACAAGGTCCAACAAATGTCCACGCTGCTGTGTGGAAGAGTTCACGTGTTGAGTTAAATTAAATGAGTCCAATAAATCTAAAAAGTCCTTAACCATGGGCTTCTCAGGACAACACACGTGCAAGTTGAAGTCGCCTGAAATGACGACCCGAGAATATTTAGCTGTAATTTCAGCCAAGAAATCAGAAAACTCGCTGATGAAGTTCTTGGAGCGAGGCGGCCGGTAGACAAGAGCACACAAAGTTACAGGTGAATGTCCTAGTTCAAACACAGTCAGCTCAAAACTGGAGCAGGAGACTGGAATGGACAGTTGTTTACAGTCAAAAGTTGATTTGAAGATAGTTAATAACCCACCACCACGACCTGATGGTCGCGGGTCGTTAAAAAACAAACAGTTTGGTGGTATTATTTCCGTCAGCGCGCAGGACTCACCCGGCGACATCCACGATTCTGTGATGCAGAAAAAGTCCAAGTCGTGCTCTTCAAAGTAATCCCTGAGGATGAACGTTTTGTTGCAAACAGATCGGGCGTTGACAACACAGAATTTGATGATATCCGAGCTAGCCGCTGATGGGCTGCTAGCAGCTGATGTGCTAACAGCTGGTGGGGGAGCGCCCCGCGGCTCGCTGCCCACAGAGAGCTGCTCCGGCCGGAGATCCCCGTTGTTTTCCTGGTCCGTGCACGCGGGAGACTGGCGATGAGAATCGAGACCATCAGCTGAAGACAGCGAGGCAGAACGCCGGGCTCTGAGCTTCACCAGCCGGCCAGCTCGACAGCCGCGTTTCTTCCTCCGAGTCGATCGATTTCTCCGTGCAGGCTGGTGCGAAGAGCAGCGGAGGTAAACGGGCAGCTCGTCTCCGAGCAACGGGGGCAGAGGGGGCCTCCCCGATCCCGAGGTACGGTCATACTGGCCCGAATCAGCGACATCCGCGGCAGCAAACCGTAAATCCAGAAGCTGCTTCCGATCATAAACCAGCAGTGTAGTTATGTCTCCAATGAAGAACGAACAAAACACAAAAATTCCAAACACCCACAGGAGAGGCGGACACGCAGCCATGCTTATGGGCGCCATCTTGGGACCCCAACTGTTGGGACCCCAAATGTTGTCAGGACCAGAGGCCTTCCGACCAGAGGCCTTCCGGGCGTTAATCTTGATGAATGCACGCCTTACGCTGTCTGAGGACAGCGCCAGCACCTGGCCATCAGGAGAGGGGGGGAGTTTATGTGCAGGTGTTCTGTTATTTGCCTCAAACCGAGCAAAGAACTCATTCAGTTCATTCAGCGTAGAGGTTGAGCTGTCGCAGGTCTGGGGGGATGGTTTGTAGTTTGTGACTGGTCTGTATTCCCTGCCACAGACTGTGTGTATCCTTGCTGTCCTTGAAACGGTGAAATGTTACGACTCTTGACATTGTACTTCTCCTGTTTGAGGGATCATGTTACGACTCTTGACATTGTACTTCTCCTGTTTGGGGGATCTTTTATTCTTATACCGCTGCTGCTTTTCTTCTTGTAAAAAGAGGACTGCTTTAAAACTTTTGT
>JBBPBX010000535.1:45301-70595 GCA_038048925.1 Garcialebias charrua
ACAGAAGGGGCGGAGTTTTTGGCCCCTAACCCACGCCCCCACCTGTCCCAGCGCGCAGCCAGCGAGCATTCGCATGTTCTCATTCAAAGCGATGCAAAGCGATGCAGGACTGTTTTATATGTGACACAAATGTATTAAATTCCCCTTCTTAATCCCTTATCTGGAGTTTTCTTTTGTTTTTTTTGCCAAAAGTCAAGTGATCGCTCCCTCCTCCCTCCTCCTCTCCCTCCGCTGATGAGGAAATGCCTCAGGTTGTCACGAGAGAATTAAACTAGGGTTTTACGTTGCTGCCCGAGTCCCTGCAGATTTTCTGGTCTTCTGGACCAGCGCTCCATGGTTTTATTTTATTTTTTAGAACGTTTTATTAACATATAAACACAGAATATGCAGCGGCAGCGAGAGGCGTGTGGAGGAGGCGCAGCAGGAGGCGGAGCTGATGATGATCTCAAGTTCACCAGAGCACGGGAAGCAGACCATATATGGCTCTGAGGGGGAGGGAGCAGAATGCTTTCCCTGTTCAAAATTTTTCTAAGATCCAATGGTTTTGTTCCTCAGCAGAGGCCACGCCTCCAGCAAGAATCGGTTCTCTATGGAGAAACTCCAGACCCTAGTACGAAGCGAAGTGAAGGACAAGGGTCTGTTTTTAACCAGGCTAATCCTAACACAGTACCCTACATAATTATCAAAAAATACATACAGTACATTTGGAACAATACAGTAATAAATACAGTAGTTAATTTCTTACTTTGAGCTAGTCAAGCCTGTCTCCGTCTTTTAGCATGTTAGCTCATTGCACGTCTGAGCTCTGCAGCTTCGTGCTGCTTCACGCGGTCCAAACTGTTTACTGGAAGGACTGTTAGCATGTTAACTCCATACATTTGGAGCCATCATGAAGGGAAAAAGAGTTAATAACTTACTGGGAGCTGTTTCTCCGCGGTGACCGTCCAACAAGTTACGCCGCGTTAGCCTCTCCACGTTAGCATGTTAGGCCGCGCCGCATTAGCATTTTAGCCCCTCCAAAAGGCTGCCGCAGCTGTTTCTCTGCATTTTAGCATGTTAGCTCGGTGTCCATCCAACATCTGAGGCTGCCAGGCGGACATGGAGGCGAGCTCTGCCGCCCGTAGGCTCAGTGTCCCCGGTGGGCGTTAGCATCCACCTGTCCATCCTACAGCTAGGCTTGTTAGCATGTTATCTCGTTGCTCCTCCGGCCCAGCTTGTTGTCTGCTGCTTCATGCGGTCCACAGCGTCATTTTCCTTCGTCCGTGCGTCCCTCCGCAAAACCGCCGTTCAGCTCCCGGCTCATGTATCCGAGCGCCAGAGGTGGGTAGAGTATTCAAAATTTTTACTCAAGTAAAAGTATTGTTACTTGAACCAAATATTACTCAAGTAAAAGTAGTGAGTAGGCATCCAAAAATTTACTTGAGTAAAAGTAAAAAAGTACTTTGATTATAACCTACTCAAGTAGTGAGTAACTGCGGAGTACCATCTCGTGTCATTAAATTATAACATGCAAATGTATTTACAAGGAAACATAACTTTTAATGAGACTGAATATACATTGTTATAAATAAAAACACAAAGGCAAAAGGATTTAGAAATAAACCACTTATCTTTTACATTGTTATAAATAAAAATAAATAAAAAACACAAAGGCAACTGTATCCAAAATAATTCAGCTAAATACTGTATTAATAGACTTTCTGCAAAACTTTGTTTCTACCAGTTGGAACTCATTTTCTTACATTTTGACATCCTATAAACAGAACTAACTGTTTAAGTATAAACTGAAACACAGTCCTACACATCAGGCAAAGGACTGTGTATTCCTGAACTTAATCAGTAGAACAACTGACAGCATAAACTCAGTGAAACATTATTCAATAATGTGACTGTTAAGCTTTAAGAGTAGCTGGCTCTCAAGGTTTTTGCAGTGAAGCTGTGATCTCTTAGCAGTAAAAAGGAGTCCTGCATGAATAAAGAGTCTCTCACAAGCTGCAGATGCTGGAAGACTTGTGTTGACTTTGAGTGACAACTGCTTGATTTGAGGAAAAGAGTGTAACAGATCCATACCTCCAGTAGATGGACATGAAAGATACCTCTCCAGCTCTCCTGATTTTCTGGTCTTAATGGATCCAAAGAAGTCTTCTTCATCAGAGCGGCTGCTGTTTGTGCTGTTGTCATAATCAGTGTTAGTGTCCAAGTCATCCTTGATGTAGTTGAGACCTTTAAAAACATTTTTGCAAAGAATTACTACACTTATGCATTATTTATAGCATGTGTATGTAATGTTTTGTTATGTGCACACACACACACACACTGATGTTTTTATATTTACCAGATTTTAAGGTCCCATCCAGCAGGGCATCGATGAGAGGTGCACACACTTTGCAAGATGATACAAGCTTCTTCCTTGTCTTGCAACGTAGTGTTGGCAGGAGGAAGCCCATGTGCACAGATGATTCTCACACTCTTCATCGGTGGCTCATCAGAGGAGGAGGATTTTCGCTTCTTGTTGGAATCTACCAACTCAGTGTATTTCATCAAGCTGTTCGAGTGGATCCTCTGTTCACAAATAAATAAATAAATAAATAAAACAGAATAAGAATATATAATCCACACATCAAACATTTCAGATAAACCTATTACATTTTCAAAGACATGCCAAAGCATTGAGTTAATAATAATGATTTAAAAAAGCTGGTCCTCTGGACATTCAAAAAACAAAACAAAAAGCTTTGTTTGTTATATACAGTATACTGTATATGTTTGAGACTTAATAATACGTTACTAAATAATAATAATAATAATAATAATAATTGTCTAATCTTGTCATCTGCGTATGTTTCCCATACACAGACGAAATTCGTCTCTGCATTTAACCCAACCACCTACCAGGTGGTGCAGTGAGCAGCCATAGAAGGCGCTCGGGGAGCTGGAGAAATAGGTGTGCACTCATAGACACCCCAAGGTGTGTAGTGGCCAAATAAAGTAACTTAAATACAATTAACCCTTGTTGTTTATTTTAGTTTGTACTGTAATGTTCAAATATGAAACCAAAGCAGTTTGCCAGGGCAAAAATGTTTTTAGTTTATTTTAGAGAGAGAGAGAAAAAGATACTTTCAAGCCCAAAACCGCAATCATAACTGGATAACAACAAATTCAAATATACTTTTTTCCCCTGAAAAGTTACAAGAAGAAGCCTTTTTAAATTAGGAGCATCATTTATGTCCTGATGCTGCTCAATAATTCAGGTCAAACAAATCTAACAAGGATCAGGTCTTCTGAACAGATTCTTCTTTGTTGAAACATTTCGTCTGAGGAGCTGCAAAAACTCAGTAAAAAAGTAGTTTAACCAGTTAGCTGACTTCCAGAAAACTAGCTATTCACTTGATAAACAGAGGACATCAGCCCACTGATGGCTGCTTGCTATTCAACAGGAGCTGAGTGGCTCTTGACATTCTCAAGGTACAAACAATGGGGAGACCGGTCATTTTCTGTTGCCGGCCCAAAAGCCTGGAACAGCCTCCCCCTTGAGCTGCGTGCCACCTCTGATCTGACTCTGTTCAAAACCAGACTGAAGACCCACTTGTTCAAAAAAGCTTTCAGTGTGTAACTTTTATTACTTTTGGTATTTTAGTATGTAGCATTTTTATCTCCATTGTCTCATTTTATTGCTGTTGCTTTTATTTTATTTTCACTGATTTATTGTACCTGTTTTTATATATTCTGTCCTGTTAAGCACCTTGGTCAATGCAAGGCATTGTAGGAAGGTGCTATACAAATAAAGTTTATTATTATTATTATTATTATTCTTACATACTCTTGATCGATCGAGAGAGAGGCACTATCACACACATACTGTACAATGCTGTTATTGCATCACTCAGCCCTCTGTGAGCAGCATAACAACAGCAGCATGTCAACAATAATTAGGTTGATCGTCTTCTTTTTATGTGCGAATAGCTATCTTCTGGCTGAATATCAATGAACAGATTGTTCCAGTGTCTGGATGCTTAAAACCCGATCCATTTTGGAATGTAAGATTTTGCTTTGGCTATTTGATGTAACTGATAAAAACTGGTTTTGAATTGAATTGAGAAAGCTCCTCGGATGAAGAGCGAAACATCTTCTGTTACAAATTAAGTCCAGTTGTTTCTGTATTGAACATTTTTTAGACAAATAGTATAATACTGTGACGTTTTATGCATTTTGGTTTGTTTCCTACTAGGCCTGTATGAATCAACTGTAATAATAATAATAATAATCATTTTATTTAAAAGCGCCTTTCAGGACACCCAAGGACACTTAACAAATTGTGTTCCACTAAGACACTTATTGGAGGTTTGTGACTTTAAAAATCTGAGGGGACTGTCAGCATGTGTAGCTACATCTTCCACCAGCCGTCCCATTATGTAACAAACCATTTGTTTTTAGATTAGCATTTTGCTCATGTGTGCTCACACAAGAGTGTGAACACATTTTTAGTAACACACCACGTAACATTCAATAGTCACGTCATACACAGTTTTAAAGTTATGCAGGCTGTTGAAATAGAGCAGACATCATTACACACAAAAAAATTAAAAAAATAAAGGCAAACTTACCGCAACGTGTTTTCTCAAATTTGACGTCGAGTTCATGTAGGCTGAAACATCTACAAGTTTTGGCAGACACAGCTGACAGCGCATGATGTAACTATTCTTTTTAGACGACTGAAAGTTGAACATTGCTCGTGAGGCCAGGGGTGCTCTTACTTCTCTTCGCCAGCTTCTGTCGCCATTCTTTCAGGAACCGTCCGTATGTTTCTCTCTTCAACCGAGTCCAGAATCTCAACGTCACTGGCCTGCGCCGGCTGCGTGGAGAGTTTGTTGTGGTCACGTGACTGGTTGGCTTCACTTGATTGGTTACACGTTAGGTGACAATAAGTAACGCAATAAATTTGCCGAAAATGTTTTTATATATTTTAAACAAAAAGTAACGGTAGCGATCGGCAGAAAGCCCATAGTAACGGAGTAAAAGTTGCGGTTTCCTCCCCTAAAATTTACTCAAGTAAAAGTATAAGTCTTTCACATTTAAACTACTCTCACAAGTACAATTTTCTCAAAAAGTTACTTAAGTAAATGTAACGGAGTAAATGTAACGCGTTCCTACCCACCTCTGCCGAGCGCAGCAACCTCTGATCGGACACGGTCTGTCCAAAGCCGGCTGTCGGGGCCGGAGCTAACTGGGTAAACTGGCGGGCACTGCCGAAAACTGACTGCCGAAAACTGTCGGAAACTGCCGCAAACTTCGTAAATCGGCTTAAAAATAATGATAATAATAATAATAATACTTTATTTATAAAGCCATTTAAAACAACCACAGCTGCAACAAAGTGCTGTACACATGAAATCAAGAACATTTAAACACATAGAATTTTTTTTTTCATATTTTTATTAATATGATGCGTTCGTAAAGTCGGATTGCCGTAAGTCGAGACCGCCGTAAGTCGAGGACCACCTGTATTTACAGCCAAACATTTAATTTGTACGTTCAATGAGTCAGGTGGCATGTTGAAGCTTTTTGAGCTTTTTTCTGTTGTCAGGCAATGAAGATGACACTAAACAAGCTTTAGCTGTTGGACATGGATTCTCCATAGAAGAGTCTGTCTGCATGGTTAGGGAAACAAGAAAAACCTGAAGGAGAGGCCCTCAGGGGCCAGGATTGGACACCACTTGACTAGTGAGACATCTTCTTTTGTACACAGTTTTAGTATTTTCTCTGCACATCAGTCAGTCAGTAAATGTCTGGATCAGGTGATGCACATCCAGAACAACTTGTTTTACAAAGTAAAGCAGTGCACGGAAGTCCCCCATCGTTGACTGATATGAATGTTTGGAGTTTTCAAGTTTTTCTGGCCTGGAACTGAACAGAAGTGAACCTAAATGTTTTTGGTGCCAGACATTTGGAGTCAAGCCGTGCATAAAAACAGAGGGAGGTTGTTTTACTTTCTAGTCTGAGGCGGCGCAGAGTGATGGATCCTGGTAAGCAGAGGGAGCGGTTTTATCCATGAACAGGTGCAATGGAGAAGGGGTGATTAAAGGTGGCCGTGGCCCCCCATAGATTGACCTTCAGCCACCATAATTATTTGAGCAGAAGTCGGTACTTGACTTATTTTTCAAACTATCATGTTCAGAACACAGATGGATGGATGGATGGATGGATGGATGGATGGACGATATTTCCTGTTCCCCTCTTCACTTCTTGTTGGAGACAAAAAGAAGCTGAAGCTCACTGATCAGTTTGAAGTGTTAATGTGCAAACAGAGTAAAGGTTTGACATGCCTTCATCAGGAGACTCTGCTGAAGAGTGTTACACAGAACGAGCCTAAAGGATGTCTTCAGGGAACTTACGGTAGCCTGTTAGCATGTGAGCCTGTTAGGGTGGAGGATCCTCCTGACACACAGGGGGAAGTCCCACCAGGCTGAAGGGTCATATCCAAATTAGCTTCCAGGCAGAAAAAAACAGGTCTGTCTCATTTTGTTGTCTTCAAGTCACAGATTCTCCCACCACTACCTCGTCTCACCCGGTAAGTGACCCCTCCAACCAGTGTTTTCATCCAATGCTAGGGCGGGACTCAAAAATTTAAACTATTTCTTGCTATTTTTGTTGTGAAGTTTGGATTTAAAAGCCTCATATTCATGAGAGCAGTGCTGCTGTAAAAATGAAGGTTTTACTCCTTTAAGTGCAATTAGCTTGTTCCACAAAATAAATATTTAGACATAGTTCACTGACGGACTGAAGATTTTTAAAAGTTTTGACACGAAACAAGGTACAGTAGTAGCAATCCTGTTTTATGGATTCTACTTTGTACTGGAAGAAATACTGGTATTTAGGACAGCTGGTTGTAAAGTGTGTGTTTGAGATAGTTACAGAGTGAATTAAATGTGAATAGGACTGACCTTGGTGAATGTCATGGGACAGACTCAGTTCAGTCTACAGCTCTGAGTGTGGAGCAGTGGAGGGTGGAGGAGAGTCAGATCAGCCAGTTCTTCATGCTCCGCTGAATCAGTGACCGTCAGAGCAGAGAAAAGCAGTTTCAGAACAAAAAGTCACTCTAAATGATTTAATGTGTAAGAACTTCAACCAGGCTGCATGGTTTTACAAAATAAATATTTTCTGCATGTTTTGTTGTACTTGTTTAATAAAAAACTACTACAAAATGGCCTCTCTGCAACAGCAAATAATGAAATACTTAACTGAGCAGTTCACAGATGCCACTCACCATAACGACTCACTTCAAACTTCTTTGCATTTTTAATCATAAAGTCTCATTTATCAATAATTACTTGAACACGTGAAAGCACTTTGCACTAAAAGTTAATTATTTTAGATGCCACTTTAATATAAAGTGTAAACAAAGAGAACATTAATGAGGAGAAATTGAAAAAAAAATGGTACAATGACAACAAACATTTTTATTTGAATGTTTGTGCTAAATTGTGATTAAGGAAATATTTAAAAGGCCAATTTAGAGTTTACTGACTTGCCAGGAACATCAGCATGTACACTCTGGGAGGCTGGGAAGACAGTTATGAGAGGAAAAATAATATCCTATTCAACGAATAAAAAGAAAAAAGAAAATAAACATATTGAGGAATAAGAAAAATCCATAAAATTACTAGAAGGTATACAAGGAGAGGATATACAGAAAAAACTATGCAAGACAAAGTTAGAATTAAATGAATGTATTGATAAAAAGAACAAATTCTTGGTAGAAAGGCTTCGATTAGAACATTTTGAACACAGTAATAAATCAGGGAGCTTTTTAGCGAACTAACTCAAATTAAACAAAGAAAAAACATCTATATACGGTATTAAAGACACAAATGGAAATATAACGTATGATGAGGGAAAAGTAAACAGTGTTTTTAGAGATTTTTATAAAACTCTATACACTCCACAAATAAATCCAACAGATGAGGATATCAATCAATTCTTGGATAGAGTAACACTTCCAAAATTAAACAGGAGTCAATCATCAGAACTACATGTAGACTCACCATTAACATCAGCAGAACTCCATGAAGCAATAAAAAATGCTAAATAAAAAATCTCCTAGACCAGATGGCTATCCAGCAGAATTTTATAAAGAATTTTGGAATATATTGGAACCAATATTTTACAGAATGCTATTAGAGTCAGAAGAAAATGGCAGGTTTCCAACACATATGAATTCAGCCAACATTAGTCTCCTTTTAAAATCAGGCAAGGACCCAGTATTGCCTACCAGTTATCGTCCCATCTCTCTTATTAATGTTTATGTTAAAATAATTTGTAAAGCCCTCTCTAAAAGATTAGAGAGGATAACTCCTTTAATTATCCATCCAGATCGAACTGGATTTATAAAAGGAAGACACTCAACCACAAACACTCGCAGATTATATAATTTAATAGAGTATTCATATAGTAAAAATATTGAAACAGCTATTTTATCTTTAGACGCAGAAAAAGCATTTGATAGAGTAAATTGGAATTTTTTATATGCTACCTTGATTAAATTTGGATTTGGAAAATATTTTATTAATTGGTTAAAAATATTATATAACTCACCAAAAGCATGTGTCAGGACAAATAATCAAATATCTTCAAGCTTTTGTTTACAGAGGGGCACAAGACAGGGATGCCCACTTTCACCCGCACTATTTGCTATGTTTATTGAACTTTTAGCAGCAGCAATAAGGCAAACTGCTGACATTAAAGGCATACAGTGTAAAAATATAGAACACAAAATTAGTCTTTATGCTGATTATGTTTTACTTTTTCTTCAAAACTCAGAAAACTCTATATTTAATGTTATCGAATTAATAAACTCATTCTCACAAGTTTCTGATTATTCTATAAATTGGTCAAAATCTACAGCTCTTCCAATAAATTGCGTGTTTAATACTTCTTTAAATGGAAAACTACAATCAGGTAACATTACATACTTGGGTATTAAGATTTCTCCTAGATTAGAAGACTTAATAAAATTAAATCATATACCACTTTTAAAGAAAATTGAAGACAATCTTACTAGATGGAAATCTCTACCCATATCACTTATGCGAAGAGTTGCCTCAGTAAAAATGATGGTCCTGCCGAGAATAAATTATTTAGTCTCAATGATTCCAAATAAACCTTCAAATGAATGGTTTAAGTCCTTGGACTCTTTCATATCTAAATTCCTTTGGAAAAACAAAACTCCACGTATTAGCTTAAAAACACTACAGAAATCTAAAGAAACCGGAGGATTAGAACTTCCAAACTTTTATCACTACTATTTAGCAAATAGGTTAGAATATATTTCAAAGTGGCTAAATTCAAATGCACTAGATGTTACTTGGAAAGACATAGAGCAAACTTTATGTAACAATATTAGGGTTTCAGATCTGCCATTTATTAGTACAAATATAAAAAAAAACTTGTCTGTTTTAAAAGTATCAGTATTAGCTCACCTCTGACAGCATGGTGGGAGTATCTGAAAATGATAAAGTCGTCACTACTCCCATGCAGACTAACACCCATCTGGAACAATCCTGACATACAGAAAGAAAATAATATGTCAAATTTCTCAGGTTGGAGAGTTAAGGGAATTGAACGTCTGGAACACATATTTGATGGTGTAGACTTTATTTCATTTTTTCATTCATTCATTCAACCTTTATTTATACAAGCTAGCCTCGTTGAGTCACAGGGACTCATTTACAAGAGGGACCTGTCTCACTCACACCAAACAACCATCCACTCTCTCACTCACACCTAGCCTAGGGTCAATTTAGAGTCACCAATCAGCCTAACATACATGTTTTTTGGTCTGTGGGAGGAAACCGGAGTACCTGGAGGAAACCCACGCATGCACGGGGAGAACATGCAAACTCCATCCAGAAAGGCTCCCGGACCAGGATTTGAACCGGCAACCTTCTCGCTGAGAGGCAGCAGCTCTACCAGTTGTGCCACCGTGCTGCCCAATTTAAGGAAATTAATAATACAAAATGGCATTGACAATAAATACTTCTTAGAATATCAACAAATTAAGTTTATTGTAAAAAAGAAATTTAAGCTGAATAGAGAATTGTTAGAGACACCAATATAGGTGTCAGAATTCATTAATCTTAAACGACCCAAATTGTTATCTAAAATATACAAGAAATTGTCTAGAATCGATGACTCCATAACGCTTCCTGTTGCAAAATGGGAGACAGATTTATCAGTCAACTTTGACCAAAACACATGGTCTCAAATATGTTTAAAAACATTTAAAATGACTAGAATCTCCAATTTACAATTAATACAGTATAAAGTTCTCTATAGAGTACACTATACAGGTCAACGAATGTTTAAGATGGGATTTACATCATCTAACAATTGCTCACAGCGCACAAGCAATATACCTGATGATTATATTCACACACTCTGGTTCTGTCCACCCGTTCAGAGGTTCTGGGTCCAGGTATGTGAGGACTTGTCTAAATATCTGAAATGTAATATTCCACTCTCTCCATCTGTTTGCTTATTGGCTATCCTTGAAGATGTTACACTAGAAAAAAATAAATCTCGTGTGATCTTCACCGCCTTATGCATCACAAAGAAAACTATACTCTTAAATTGGAAAAATAAAAATAATCTTAGCATTAATCAGTATAAAAATCTTCTGTTAGATCATATTAGTCTTGAAACAGCATCTGCCGACACATCGGATCAATTTCTTTGGCATTCTTTGATCGGCTCCGTTACATAGTGGGGGTGGGGGGTCTGGGGTCTAGCCTTGTGAGGCACTGGGGCTGATGGGGGGGTGTCGGGGTTTGGGACGCCGGGGGTTGGGGCTGTTTGGGCGGGGAGGGCCCTGCCTTCAACCTGGGGAGGACCTGGGTGGTTCTGGTGGATGTCTGCTGGGGGCTGCATGCGGGGCCTCGGGTGGTCTGTGGCGGCGGTCATGGGTCGCCGGTCGGTGGCCCAGCTGGGCTGGGGTGGTTTCGGGGTGGGCGCCGGGGGCTTGGGAGTCTGGGGACGTGTCGTCCCCGGGCTTGGCCCTGGTGGGGGTGGGGGATCTTGGGCTCTGGCGGGCGGGTCGCCTGGCTTGGGCTGGCCTACGCTCTGGTGTCCGATGCTGGCCGGGGGGCCCTCGGCTCGCTGGTGGGTTGGAGGTTCGTGGGCTGGGGGGTTGGGGGTTTGGAGGTGTGCCTGGTGGCCCATGGGAGGGGGCACTGTGACCCAGCCTGGGTGTCTAGTGTGTTATATGTTCTGACAGTTGTTAGTATGAAGGGTGGGTGTAGTATTTCTTCTGGGGTGGGGACTGGGTGGATGTCCTTGATGACGGTCTGGGACTATGCTTGGCCGGTTGGCTAGCCCTTTTCTATGGTGGGGGCACGCTCCCGGTGCTCCCTGGCTCTATCGGTGGTTGGGCGGGCGCTCTTGCCGTGTCGTCCATGTGGGATTTTGTGTCCTCTTGGGCGACGGGCTGACTACGGTTTGTAGGGGGTCTTGGCGGCCCTGGGGGGTGTGGGCTGATGGTCCTGCTGCTGACGGCCCTCGTGGTCCTGTCCCTCTCTGGTCTGGAGCTCAATAGGCATGACGGTCGGAGAGGTGTTTTGGCCTCGCTCCTTGGGTGGACTTTGGCGAACTGGGGGGTATGTAAGGTCAGCGGGGGAGCTGACTCGCTGCGGGAGCATTTGTTCCTGGTGTTATTTTCTCCCCATCCCTCACAGCGCACCTCCGCCCTCTTCATTTCAAATTAATACATGTAGGGATTTTGAGACTCGTGTATGCTGCAACGTTTTTACATCGCTGTTGTGCAGAACCACCTGGGACTCAATTTCATTATACACCTTAGACATTCACTCATAAACATCCTCATAAAATTCACATATAGGAATTTGGGGGGAGCACTTTGGTTATGGGTGGCGAGATAACACCACTCTCGCCTCCTGTGCCTGTGCTCACTCACAATTATGCATTTAGACAGTAAAGGCTTGGGTTAGAGTTGGGGTGGAGGAGAAACTGGCATTGTGTCAACCTTTGCTCCTTGTCTTTCCTTTTTTTAAGTGCACTTTACAACAACACACAAACAGCATTTGGGGACGGGTGTGTGTGTGTCGGAGTCTAGTTTTTTTTTTTAAACCCCTGGTTCCCTGGAGGCCATTCTGGGGGTGGAGTCCGGTAAGATGGCAGGCTTTCGGGTGTTGTCCTTGACTATGGGAGGGTTCGGGACCTGAGGGTTCGCGGTGGGTGGGGCTGGCATTGCGCTCTCCCTGGGGTTGCTTGGGCTCGGGTGTCCTGTCCTGCCGGCAGGGCGCGGGTTGGGCCGGATCTTGGATGTCGGCTACTCTCCACCCCAGAATGAATGGGCCTACCTACTGGGTTTGGGTACGGGCTGCCCCATGTAGGGGGCAAGTACATGTCTTGGAACTGGGGGGTATTGAGTGTGCATCGGGATTATGAATGGAACGTGTCATTATTGTTTGTATTTGTGCGAGTGAGGATGAGGGTGGGTCTGAGTGAGCCCCTCTCTGATACATCTGAGGCTACTTGGTGTTGTGCTCCTACCACGTGGCCCCCTGGCGGGGTGTGCACTTGCCTGCCGGCACCCTTGGGGCCCTCGACATCGGGGGTTGGGCACTTGGGCGTATGTCGGCCTTGCCTGGTGGCTGACTGGTGGGGCTGGAGTCCTCTGCTCCTATCGGGTCTGGGCCTGAGGGGTGGGCAGACCTTGTGCCCGGGCCTGGCGTCTGGGCCTGAGGCTACGTCGGTGCGGCGGGCTCCGGTGGGGTCCTGTGAGTTTGTCGCTGTTGGCCCCTGGGGCTCATTGTGTGTGGTCGCTGGTAGGGCTCTCCCGGTTCTCCCCTATGGTCGGATCTGGGGGATGGGTGAGTGGTTCGTACTGTTCGGGTGGCCCTGGGGGCTCTGAGCTCAGGGTCCTTCTTGGGGTCTTGGACTCTGGTACCCCCATTTGTCTGCCTCGGGTCTCGAGGGGTGGATCTCTGATGCTTCACGGTCACTATTGAATGTTCTGTTAGAAAAGCCTTATTCATTTATGCATGCTTACAACCACACACTTATAGATGCAGGGATACACACGCAGGTATCGTATGTAGATATGTACAGTACATGTAGATGGGTATATGACTGAAAGTGAATGCATTTATGTGTATATGAATATATATATATATATATATATATATACACTGTATATATGTGTGTGTGTGTGTATTTATAATAATCTACTGCAAAGTCATGGATATTATGTGTCTTTTGTGCATATGTGTTTTGTTGCTGTGTTCTGTCATGTACTTCGCAGGATTGCAGACGGAGGTTGGGTGTGTTTGCCTTGTGCTCTTTTTGTGGATTTTTGTTTTGTGGTCTTACTTTCTGTCTTTTCTTTTCTTTCTTTAAAAAAATGATATTGGTGTGAAGAGGATGGCTGTGAGGTGAGAAGGGAGGCCATCTATAAAGGGAAAAAAAGGCCAATTTAAAAATACAATGTTGATTTTACTTGCTCAGCAGTTTGAATGCTCCAATGCTGGTTCTTTCTTTAAACTATTTTCTTAACATATAAAAAAGAATATATCCATATCCATACATATATACATATACATACATACTGTATACATATACATACATACTGTATATACATATATACATACATACATACATACATATATACATACATATATACATATGTATATTTATTGTGTATATATATATATATATATGTATATATATATATATATATATATATATATATATATATATATATATATATATATATATATATATATATATATAACATATATATATATATATATATATATATATATATATATATATATATATATATATATATATATATATATATATATATATATATATATATATATATATATATATATATATATATATATATATATATATATATATATATATATATATATATATATATATATATATATATATATATATATATATATATATATATATATATTATATATATATATATATATATATATATATATATATATATATATATATATATATATATATATATATATATATATATATATANATATTGTATGTGTTACTGAGTGAAGGCTTAGTTCTGTAAAATGTTTGTAAATAAGTTTACATCGAGAAATAGAAATATACAATTTTGAAAATTGTTAGAGCTTTTTATTCTACTACTTTTCTTATGACAACTTATCACAAATGGGCGAGAGGTGTTTCTGGTTCTGACTGCAATAGTGTAACCGATTCAAAACTAAAGGAACTAGTCTGTAGGTTTCGTTTTAATTTTGAGCATTGTTAACACAAAGTCATAAGTAACAAAGTACTGTATAAGTGCTATGTGTTGTCATCATTGTGTGTTTCCATACAATGATGAAATTAGTTATCTACATTTAACCCATCACATATGAACTACACCCAGGTGGAGCAGTGGGCAACTATGCAAGGGCCCAGGAAGCAATGAGGGATTGGGTGTCTTGCTCAGGGACACCACAACATGTGGGAATGGTGGGGAATTGTACTGCGACTTTCTGGTCCCAGGTCGGCTGCCCCACCTCTACCCCATCTTGATCCCTGAGTTAAGAAGATTGTTTGAATGGATTGCTGATAGAAAGCTGTTTTTACTAAAAATAGGGCAAAAACTTTAGCAAGTTTATAAAGTCGCTTCTGAAAGCTCAGTACAATCTCCACTCTGTGACTTTGTTTTGGTCTTCCTGTCTGGAACACAGCAGACAGTTTGTGTTGGTAGTAAGATATCACGCTCCATTGTACTGAGCTGAAGTGGTACCTCAGGGATGTGTTCAGTCCTTGCTGCACTCTGCTGACACATGGCTGTTCTGCTAAATGAAGCGTGCAAGAATTTCCCTTCCATCATCACCAACTTTTACCATTCTGAGCAGCTGTATCACTTCTTGGTATGACAAGTGCGTTGTAAACTGGAAAATGTTGCATTTCCTGTGAAAATGCAGTGTGAATGCTTATTGCCGAATGATTTTGCTGAATGATTTTGAAGAAGCTAAAAATAAAGCTGTAACTCTTCAATTGCTGAACTGTTACTGCTTGTAACCACTCTAACCTCTCAGTCACAGAGCAGTCATCCTCCATTGCAAGAGTTGGGGGCTCGGTACCACCAGCAGTCACATGTCAAAAAGTGTCCCTGGGCAAGACACTGAACCCCTCATTGCCTCTGATGTGCGTCCCATTGGTGTATGAATGTGATAAAGCACTGATTAGTCTTTGTAAAAATATAGTAGAGTGCTGTATGAATGGGTACTGGAGAAGCAAGTTCGATCGTTGGTCTAACCTCAGATCGAGGTGACCGTGGAACACTGGATCAGCTCTCAAGGGGTCATGGAAGTTTGCCCATCCAGTCTACATGTGTTTTTTGGACTTGGAGAAGGTTTTTGACTGTGTTCCTCGGGATACACTGTGGGAGGTACTCCATAAGTATGGGATTGGGGGCCCGTTGTTATGGGCTGTTCAGTCCCTATACAAGAGGTGCTAGAGTTTGGTTCGCATTGCTGATAGTAAGTCAGACCCTTTCAAGGTGGGAGTTGGACTCACGGTGTCCAACTGGTAGAGCTGCTGCCTCTCAGCGAGAAGGTTGCCGGTTCAAATCCCGGTCCGGGGCCTTTCTGGGTGGAGTTTGCATGTTCTCCCCGTGCATGCGTGGGTTTCCTCCGGGTACTCCGGTTTCCTCCCACAGACCAAAAAACATGCTTGTTAGGCTGATTGGTGACTCTAAATTGACCCTAGGTGTGAGTGTGAGAGTGGATGGTTGTTTGGTGTGAGTGAGACAGGTCCCTCTTGTAAATGAGTCCCCGTGACTCAACGAGGCTAGCCTGTATAAATAAAGGTTGAATGAATGAATGAATTGGACTCCACCATGGCTACCCTCTGTCACTGATTCTGTTCATAATTTTTATGGACAGAATTTCTTGGTACAGCCAATGAGCAAAGGGTTTCTGGTTCGGTGGCCTCAGGATTCCAACTCTGCTCTTTGCAGATGATGTGTTCCTGTTGGCATCATCATACAGTACAGTGATTTTTAGCTCCCACTGGAGCAACAGCGTGTGAAGCAGCTGGGATTTGAATCAGCACCTCCAAATCTGAGGCAATGGTCCTCAGTCAGAAAAGGGTGGATTGCTCTCTTTAGGTCGAGGGTGAGGTTCTGCTTCAAGTGGAGGAGTTCAAGTATCTTGGGGTTTTGTTAATGAGTGAGGGATGGATGGAGCGTGGGATTGGCAGACAAATTGGTGCAGCATCTGTAATATTGCAGACTCTGTACCGGTCCATTGTATTGAAGAGAGAGCTGAGCTGAAAGGCAACGCTCACTATTTACCAGTCGATCTATGTTCCTACCCTCACCGATGGTCATGAGCTCTGGGTAGTGACCGGAAGAATGAAATCCTGGATACAGGGGTAGCCGAACTCTCCCTTAGAGATAGGGTGAGATGTTCAGTTATCTGGAAGAGACTCACAGTAGAACTGTTACTCTTCCACGTCGAGAGGAGCCAGTTGAGGTGGTTCAGGCATCTGGTAAGGATGCCTGAATGGTAAATTGAGAGCTTTGCCTTTTGACTCAGCTCTCTCTTCACCATGACAGACCAGTACAGCGCCCGCTTCACTGCCGACGCTGCACCTATCCACCTATCGATCTCACTCTCCAGTTTTCCCTCATTCGTGAACAAGAACCCAAGATACTTGAATTCCTCCACTTGGGGCAGGACCTCCTCCCCGACCCGGATCACGACCTGATGAAGCCAATAGGACCACATAATCTGCAAAAAACAGAGAAGTGATTCTAAGGCCACCAAAATGGATCCCTTCAACACCTTGGCTGCGCCTAGAAATTCTGTCCATAAAAGTTATGAACAGAATCTGTGACAAAGGGCAACCTTGGCGGAGTCCAACTCTTACTGGAAACAAGCCTGACTTACTGCCGGCAATGCGGACCAAGCTCTGACACCGGTCGTACAGGGACCTAACAGATAAAAGTTATGTAAACATTTAAAGAAGAGGAGACACAAGGAGCAAAACGAAGAAAAAAGGGCAGAATAAATGGAAAAAGCACAAGATTTGAGACTAAATAGAAAATCTAAAGGATAGATAAGGAGACAAAAACAACTAAATAAAAGTAAAAAGCCAAAAAGTGCTCATTAAAAAAAAAATTCATAATTAATCTAACAGAATGCAGTACGAGACATACAAAGGATAAAATATTTTTATGATAAAGTTATACAAATTTATACAACATTGTTCTATAAAACTTTATGATTTTAAACAGAACTATAAAAGGCTGAATTACCCTTTATGGTTTTAAACAGGTTTAAAAAGAGCTGTAGGTGACCTAAAACTAGTTTAAAAAATGTTAAATTGGTTAACAATTAGTTAAAAATAATACAGGTTTAAAAAAAAGTTAATGTGGAAGTAAACCACAACTAAAGAACTTAAAGGTATTGTGACATGATGTTGGAAATTTGCATATTTGTCAGAACATATATATCTTATATCATTCAGCTCTGTTCGTTTTTGCAAAATAAATTATAAATATATTAAAATTTCATTCCAAGTTATGTTAGTTTTTTCTCTGGGACACGCCCCTAAAAATCTGCGTATTTCCGCAAAACGTCATCAGTGACGTGACAACGGGAAGGCACGCTCCAACGCGCATTTAAATAATAATGGCGGAGCATGTCCGATCGCGTCTGAGATATATCATTTTAAGACAGTAAATTATCCAAAACTCTCATTAATAAACCCTCCCTGAATAAAAAAAAACTTACTGATGTTACTTGATCGCGCAGACATTTTTTTTTCTTCTTCTTTCGGCTTTTCCCTGCATTAGGGGTCACCACAGCGATCTAGTCGCACGAAGATTTGGCAGTTGTTTTTACGCCGGATGCCCTTCCTGACACAACCACAGACCACCGAGCAACCACAGCCCTCTGTGTGGAGTAGAGAGCTGATATCTAGGGTTCCCGGGGGAGCAGATGGTGTGGGTTAAGGGCCTTGCTCAAGGGCCCAGAGTGGGGCAGATGAGGGTGGAGACAAGTGTATGGACAAGTGTGACCGCTTCACTTATCCCACCCACATCTTTGATGTTGTCGGTACCGGGGCTTGAACCGGCGACCTTCCGATCACAAGCGCACCTTCTTAACCTCTGCGCCACCACTCCCTTACTTGATCGCGCATACATAATTTAAAAATATATAAAAAGCAACGTGGCCTGTATCTCGGCTAGTGTGTTAGCAGCTATCTCGGCTTAGTCCCGGTCGCATCTGAGATATATCATTTTAAGACAGTGAATCATCCAAAACTCTCATTAATAAACCCTCCCCGAATAAAAAGAAACTACAGATGTTACCTGATCGCGCAGACATAATTTAAAAATACATAAATAGCTACCTGTTTGCTCCTGTCTCTCGGCTAATGTTTGTTAGCAGCTATCTCGGCTAACAGAGTCCCGGTCGCGTTTGAGATGTATCATTTTAAGACAGTAAATTATCCAAAACTCTCATTAATAAACCCTCCCTGAATAAAAAAAACTTACTGATGTTACTTGATCGCGCAGACATAATTTAAAAATACATAAAAAGCAACGTGGCCTGTATCTCAACTAGTGTGTTAGCAGCTATCTCGGCTTAGTCCCGGTAGCGTCTGAGATATCATTTTAAGACAGTGAATCATCCAAAACTCTCATTAATAAACCCTCCCCGAATAAAAAGAAACTACAGATGTTACCTGATTGCGGAGACATAATTTAAAAATACATAAATAGCTATGTGTTTGCTCCTGTCTCTCGGCTAATGTTTGTTAGCAGCTATCTCGACAAACAGAGTCCCGGTCGCGTTTGAGATGTATCATTTTAAGACAGTAAATCATCCAAAACTCTCATTAATAAACCCTCCCTGAATAAAAAAACTTACTGATGTTACTTGATCGCGCAGACATAATTTAAAAATACATTATTAGAAAAGTGTGTGTGCTACTGATTCGGCTAGCTTGTTAGCAGCGAACATAAAGAATCTGCCGTGAGAATTGGCTTTATACACTCACAGCGTATATAGTAAAACAACATGAACTCACGTAAAATATATAGTTTATAATCTAAAACACTACACACCTCCGATTATGTTTACACAGAGACTTACTCATCTCCTGGACAGTCTTCCGATGGTAGCTTCCCTGCGCTGTTTTGACATGGTAGCTCCTGTGGCACTTTCTTCTGTAGATTTATTTTTAAAAATAGTAGGAATAGCATCCAGTTTTAAAAGTCTTCTACATCTTACTGGTAATCCTAAAGATTCTTTTATACCAAGTCTTTCCTGAAAACAATCGGCAGTAAAATGGTCACTGCAGACATACGACTCTTTGGTAGGAACCCACCGGTCCTTGTCTGGTCCATTCTTGTCGAAGTTTCTCATCTTTTGGAAATTTTTAAAGGCTCACTTGTTCACTGCTGATATTAGAACACCCAAATGCGCTACAACGTGACGGCATTTTTCAAGTTACACAAATAAAAGAGGCGATCCTTCAGGAAATGAATGTGTATGGCAAGCAGTTAAAAAACACCAGACAAACGGGCAAGGTTCTGCCTTGTGCCCGTTGTCACGTCACTGATGACGTATTGCGGAAATGCGCAGATCTTTAGGGACGTGTCCCAGATAAAAAATTACTATAACTTGGAATGAAATTTTAATATATTTATAATTTATTTTGAAAAAACGAACAGAGCTGAATGATATAAGATATATATGTTCTGACAAATATGCAAATTTCCAACATCATGTCACAATACCTTTAAACTGACGTTTTAAATAGTAGAACAGAAGGTTAATGCTCAATAAGCATTCACACTATCAGTTCTCACTTGGCTGGTTAAAATCTTTTTTCAGAATCTTGATGTCCAGAAAAATCTGAGGGAGTGTTTAGTGGGTGGGGGACACATAGTGTCCAAAATTGATCATACCTTTTTTGTGGGGGAGCCGAGATGGGGTAGGGGAGCCGAGATGGGGTAGAGGCAGGGCAGCCGACCCGGGACCCGAAAGCCCCAGGCCCGATCCCCAGCCATGCCCACATGTTGCAGTGTCTCTGAGCAAGTTACCTAATCCCCAATTGTTCCCTGAGTGCTTACATAAATGCTCACTGCTCCACCTGGGTGTATTCCAGGTGTGATGGGTTGAATGCAGAGTCAATTTCGCAATTGTATGGGAACATACAATGATGACAACACATAGCACTTTACTTTTTAAGTGGTTCAGAACTAGTGGTCCTCACTCTGCTGGTCTTTTTTTGTCCTCACTATATAGTAAATACAAGAATGTGTGTGTGTGTGTGTGTGTTGGGTGTGTGTGTGTGTTATCAGGGCTGATGGCTGGAAGGTGCAGGGAGGGTGAGCACTTTGATGGACTGACCAAATCTTGTATACCTTGTCGAATGATGTGCCGGCAGCCACATGTGATCCCCAGATGTGCCAGCTACTGCGGTGAGTACATTTTATTTGCAGCACATGAAAGGCAGAAACAAACAATATTTAACACTTCACATTGAAGCCGAGGTTTATAACGATGCCTTCTCTGAAGTCCTGACTTCATCGTACAGGATGTCCTCTACTTCGCCTGATATGTTTTGCATCATGTGCTTTCTTTAAACAAGAGTCTGCCCTTTGCGTTGCTACGCCTGGCCACTACTTTGACCGGCTGGTGAAGAAGTGTGTGAGGTGTGCAAAGATTTGTGGCAGACACCCTGCAGAATGCTCCCAGCACTGTTCCAGTGAGTACCCCTCTGTCCTGGATTTCACTTTTGAGTTACTGCCCGGCCTTCCGTCAATACTCTGGACACAGTTGACAGAAAACAAGTTGAAAAGAGATTGAAGGCAAAGAAAACAGCAGCACTGAACCTCCAAACTGCAAAATACATCTGGATCATCAATAAATGTGACCTTGATCTTTGCAGTTTCACAGAAAATGCTATTTTTCTGGTGTATAAAGCAATGCTTTGAATCAGATGCACAGTCATTTCTAAGACATCCTGTGATTCCCCCTGCAGCTCTGCCCTCCCCTGTGACCACCACTCAGCTGCTGGCTGGAGTTACCAGGCGGGTAGTGAACACCAGGGTGCCTCCAGGACTGGCTGACTCCACCATCCAGCTCTACTCCCTTTTGGCAGCGTGCATGGGGTTGTTACTTTTCAGTTTGTCTCTAGCTTTGGTGGTGTTTCTGAGAGGAGGCAAGGCCAAAAGCTCAGAAACAAGACACCCCAAGACCGGTGACCACAAGCAGGAGTGTACGGTCCAGCCGGGACAGGAGCTGGGACATCCAGGCAGCCAAGCAGGAAAGAGCTCCAATGGTTAGTACAATAAAACGAGTCAGTTGGGTAACATTTTAGCTGGATGATTTTACTCATTCTGTTGCTTCTTTGTTCTTCAGATTGTCCATCTGGTTCAAACTACGCTTCCTGCCGAGAACCATCAGATGACTCCAACCCAGTAGAGACCTGTGCATGTGTCCACTGCTTCCCTGATCTGAGAGTGCTCAGCCAGGACAGCGCCCGACCACAGAGAACAGCGTTCTCCTTCTACCAGCAGGCCGTCCTCCACAGAGCCCACATCCAAAAGGGAGGTCCCGTCTGGACCGAGGAGAACCTGGCCCGTCCTCAGACTGAGGTCCAAGAGGACGCAGCAATGGGATGAAACTTAATGTAATCTGGACTCTCACAAATAAACTTACCAAAACATTTACACCTCAAGAGTGAAAGGTTGTCAGTTGACTCAAATTTTACAATCTCTAATCTCTTAATTGCTCTACAAGGCAGTGTTGAACCTGTGATCATATTATTTCTGCACCTTTTTTTCAGTGTTTCTCTATTGTTATCAACCAGGGGAAAAGAACAGTTTGCAGGGTGATGATGAACGTTGTTATACCACTCATGGAACACTGTCTGTTGAGGTCAAGGAGGTAGCAAAGCTTGATGTAGCCTACTCACCTGTGTTTGAATTTTGAACATTTCTATTCTGCGCATCAAGTTATACGTCTGTGCAGCTAACGTAATACCTGATATAAAAATAACTTCAGGGGTGAGCAACATTTTGATTTTCCCCAGAAGGCCAAATCAAGATATTTAAAGCAAATGAGGCCACATAGAGAACTGGAAAATATACTGTATTTTGTATAAGACTTATAATCTAGAAGACATTTTCAGGCTTTTTCTTGTAAATGGTAAATGGACTGCACTTAAAGAAACTTTCTATCTTATCAAGACACTCGTAGCACGTTACAACACAATCTGTGCCCTCATTTATCCATTCATACAGCACTCTGGTATATTTGTACAAAGCTAACTGAACAAATTGTTCTAAAGAGACTAATCAGAGCTTTATCACATTCATACACCGATGGGACACACATCAGAGGCAATGAGGGGTTCAGTGTCTTGCCCAGGGAAACTATGGCATGTGACTGCTGAGGGATTTGAACCCCTGTAGTGTCCTAATGGTGAATCCAGACCGAATGCGTTTTCTACTGCAGGAGCGTCCGGTTTACATGCAAAGTCAATGGGGGACGCACCTCCAGGCGCCTCCTGGCGTCTGGCGTCAGGTCGCATGCGTGTTGAGCGTGCTGGAGAGCGATTTCCGTGCACGTGAACCCGCGTCAGCCTCCAAAGCCCGCCTCCAACATGCTGAAGATTTTCGCCGTTCAAACTCGTGAACGCGTGTCCGACCAATCAGGAGAGTCGGGTGGAGGAGAAAGGGGGAGTCCGCTATGTGACGTGGAAACGAGGGGGCGGGGGTAATGCGCAGCAATGTGACGTATTGTTTGTGGGACGCAGGAAAGACCCGCGAGGTCGTGGACTATGGAAGAGAAACTCATTGTAGCTGTGTGTTCGCGACAATTCCTTCACGACCAGTCAAGTCTGCTCTACAGGGACAAAAATAAAAAGCTCCTTGCCTGGCGGAGTGCAGAGAGGAACTCGGTGTACCGGTAAGCTCCTCCCCCCCGCCGCCGCAACGCAGCCACAATTTCACGTTCTGGTTTGGACACCACTGGGTCCAGTGCGTCCACTTGCGTGCGTGTTGAGCTTTTTTGCCGTTGAAATCGCGTTCGGTCTGGATGTACCATAAGTCTCTCAGAGAAGGTCCACATCCTGGCCTCAGGGACATAACCGTATGGTAATTAAACCCCCTTTTTGCTAAACTACTTCCCTTCCTGAGTGAGCTAGACAAAATAACTCCTACCAGGATCTACCTTCTGCAAAGCTAACCATCTCTCGGTTCCTATGTCAGACAAGGCGACACCACTGTAATCTGCATTCAACGGAGGACAGAACTTTGTCATACCCCCAGGACAAGAGCTGTGTGATTGCCATGTCACTGATTGGGAGTTTGCCATTTGGACAGAGCTTCAAACAGAATCCCGTGATGTTTACAGTATTGTGTGAAAAACCCAAATGAACATCTGTGAAGAAAATGTTTTTTTTTTTTAACAATGTTACTGGGTTAACCAAGTAGTCATTGTTTTCCCTCTAAACTTTGAAAGGTGTTACAGTATAATCAAAATTAATTTATGCAACTCAAATGCCCATTTTGTTGGTCAGAGATTTGAATTGGCAACCAGCTGACTGTTCTCAATGAGAGGCGGCAGCTGTACCAACTGAGCCACCATGCTGCCAAACTTAAAAACATTTTTAGCCTACCTTAATCCAAATGTTTTCAGTGTATTTGTCAAATATGTTTCATTTTGACTTCCTTAAAGTTTCATTTAAAAAAATGCAGTTTTCATCAAATGCTGATTGGTCAAGGACCACTTTTGGCCATCGAGCCATACACTGTATATCGCCGATGGCCACGTCTGCCTTAGCCAGTAAGCTAGATAGCTAATCTGAGCTCTTCAGCTGAACAAAGGAAAACATCTTCAACCAAGAAGAAAATAAGTCCAATTGTCTTTTCAAAACATTTTGTTTTTAACTTTAGGGCACAGCATGTGAACATGAGCTCTGTGGTCAGCTATTCAACATATGAAATGGTTTCAAGACCTCCATCCAGCCCTTACAATTGGCTCTACTTTTCGTGTTTATAATGCTATGATGAAGTTGTTTTTTTAAGTTCATTCTCTCAGACAGCCAGTGAGTAGAACCCAAAGAGCTGTGAGCAAGACTACGATTGCTAACGCGAACTCCATAACCCAAAAGCTCCGCTTACCGTCACACACCAGGCCAACAATGGTACATGTGCACCAGGAAAATCCCTGTGCTTTTAGAAAACACTCTGGTTTTCAGACTTAATTTTTATACCTTGCTGAAGGTTATGCTTATGGTTACGTTATGCTAGCTAACCTGAATATTTACAACCCTCCTGCTAATACACTGACTGTACTTACCATCCACATTGAAAGCAGTGGCGGCTGGTGATTTTTTTTAGGGGGGCGCCATAAACTGTTAATTTTTTTTAAACATGTGTAGAAGTATGCATAATTATGTTTGTATACTGTAAAGTAAGTTTGTTCATGTTTTTATTTGTATATATCAGGTGTATCCATTTGTATAAAAATATCATTAATAAAACATGGTTCATCTTCACCTTGTTTGAGGCATCAGTGTGAAAAGAGAATGGGCCTCATGCATGAACCATTCGTACGCACAGATTTGTGCTTATACTGTGCGTACGAGTGATTTAGGATCATTTGTGGCATCCAACAATGTTTTCGTATCCTACGAATTTATTCAGATACGAACAAAATGTACGAGTGGTCCGGACCTGTCGTATAATTTAGGAGCGTCAGTCTGCTGTCATCCAGACGGATCTTCTCCACGAATAACTTCATATTTCGTTATTTAGAAAATATTTAGAGTTTAAAAAAATCACGCACCATAATTATTCTTGACAATAGGTTATTCTGTTTGAATTAGAATTATAATTTTAAGTTTAATTTGTCTGGTGTGTCGCGCAGGCTTCAGTGAGTCGTGCGCTCCCCTTGGTCATCAAAGCCGCTCCTCATATTAACACCCAGGTACATAAAATTCCCATACACCGCCGCAGAACAAGTACGAATTAAGACTGATCTTGTGTCAAACACCATCGGAGCAATAGATTATTATATCTGATTCGAAATATAACCTGCAGAATGTGGTGGTTGCGCGCTGACCAGGAGGTGCGCGCTGACCAGGAGGTGCGCGCATCATTTGTGCTGCAAAACATGTTGGCACGCGTCTTGCAGCGTGGCATTTACAGTATTGTCCATCCATCTCGCAGACTGATCTCTTCCTGTCCGTGCTGCGG
>JBBPBX010000535.1:94439-123013 GCA_038048925.1 Garcialebias charrua
ATATATATTATTATTATTATTTTTTTTATTTTATTTTTTTCACAAGAAAGCTGAAAGAAGCTGAACCAGAACAAAACGTGAAAGGAGCAGTAAAAGGTTGTAAAGACATCTAAAGATTTGAAGGATGTAAAATGAGCTCAATTAATTTTCTATGAGAAAAAATTGGCAGAAAAATCTAAATATTTCAAAAAGCTAAAGTTGCACCAATACCAAATGTCATAGCAGGATTGTTCTGAAAGAGCTAAACGTTTTGATTTCTGATTTTTTTTTTAACACAGAAATTGTGACCCGAGAAAGATGCTGAAAAAAATACAGAAGAATGCTTCATAAACATTATTACATTAACATCATTATGTTTTGCAGCAGCAGAATAAAAGCACTGCTGATGAAACCAATAGTTAAGGGCATGTTCAGTTTTTGTCTGTTTCAAGCCCCTCAGCTTTGAAAGCAAACGTGCAAATTAAACATCAAAACATGCACCTTGATAAAAGGGACCTGGATGATTTCAAAATACCTGAAAGACATTTCCACATACACAAAAACTGGATTTTGATGAGCTATATGAGAAAACTCAGCCCCGTTTGGAGCTTTATAGCTCACACATGCGAAGCATTCAAAATGTCAATGTTTTATAGAAGGTTGAGTTTTACATGACTCTGATGGCATTTTGAAATCTGTTTTCTCTTTTTACACAATCACAGATTATGGTAAGTTTGATGGGTTTTGAAGCTTTTTCCACACATGAGTTCATGAAGTTACACACTAATGTTTGAGCTGTCTAAACTCCCCCAAAATCTTGCACTCTTTTTATTCCCACAACCATTGAACTACATATATTATGCAGGAAAATGTGGGTGTTTTTGTCTCCTTTCACCCTCCCTGATGTGGCACTGGTTTTCTCTCAAATCATATGAGTGCAGAAAGTGCACACCCCGACATGCACACACTTCAGCTACATTTTAACTCAAAACAGTACTTTCAAAGCTTGAAGTAAAGAGTCTTTTTAATTTCGTACATCACTGCAGAAACTTCTGTCACAAGCATTTTCATTAAACAGCGACCGTTTGAGTTACTACTTATTAACAGCACGATAGTTTAGTGGTTAGCACTGTTGTCACACAGCAAGAAGGTCCTGTGATCAATCTCAGGTTTAGACGTGGGGTCTTCCTGTGTATCTGTTCTCCTTGCGGTTTTTTTACGGGTCCTTCGATTTCCTTCCACAGTCCAAAAGCAAGCATGTCAGTCTTTCTTCAGGCCCAGCCCTCTTTCAACAGAGATCTGTGATTTCAGTGGGATTTGTTTGGTTCAAATAAGATTGATAATGGTGACTGGACTGGACTTTACTTAGGGTGGCACGGTGGTGCAGTTTGTAGAGCTGTTGCCTCTCTGTGAGAAGGTCACCAGGTCAAATCCTGGCACAGGACCTTTCTGGGTGGAGTTTGCATGTTCTCTCCGTGCATGCGTGGGTTTTCTCCAGGTACTCCGGTTTCCTCCCACAGACCAAAATCATACATGTTAGACTGACTGGTAACTCTACATTGTCCCTAGGTGTGAGTGTGAGAGTGAATGGTTGTTTGTCTCGTTTGTCTCTATGTGTCCCTTTGATGGACTGGAGACTTGTCCAGGGTGTACCCCACCTCTCACACAGACACCGTTTACGCATTTGCCGGCCCTCCCCGGTCCCGCTCGTCTCTGGTTGGCCCAGAGCCAGCTCTGGCCCGCCCTCGTTGATTGCGCACTGTCCGGAGAGCAAGCCTTGAAGTGGGTGGGGTGTTCACTTGACGTGGGTGGGGTATTCACTTGACGTGGGTGGGCAGTTCTTACCGAAAAGCTCAAAAAGGATATGACGTTAGTTTGTCTGCGACCCATCAACAACGCCGAACATGGAGGACGCGGAGCTCATGTGTGTGTTGATGCTGCTGATCGAAGTGCTTTCAGTTACACACTGCAGTACTAAACGCGATATGTGAACGTCGAGAGAGATGTCGAGTCAGACGAAAAATCGCGAGGCGACGTAGAGCACAGTGGTACCGAAGGTTCTGCATGGCTGTACAGCAACGTGAAACAACGAGACAGCGTCGACTGGTAAGCGGTTAGCCAGCTAGCATAATTAGCTTGATGTTACATGATTTGGTTATGAAAGTAGTTGCTATTTAGTGTATCTGAATGACCACTAATGGCCCGGGACATGTGTGTAGATGTTTATCTATATTTGAACTTACTATTAAGTCATTAGTAATGTTTTTATTTTGTTGTTGTCCGATTTAGATGATGTGCCGCCTACGGGGACCGTCTGTCTGGGCCTACGAACGCAGCTCTAACTGGTGGGACAATGTGGTTCCAACACTCACCGAAAGGCAATGGATTGAAAACTTCCGTATGTCTGAGGAAAGTTTTAAGTACATCTGCTCCAAATTACGACCAGCATTAGAGCAGAAAGACTCTACATTTAGGAAGTGTGTGGGCAACGTAACGTGAAATGTCCACTTTCCTATCTGTTCATTAAATGTAAACATTGTATGACAGTCTGATTTACTGTACATTAAAAGTACACAAAATGTCAGTTGTTGTTGGTTCAATACACATAAATATTTTTAATCTATAACATACTATACACTGTCATATATATATATACAGTATATATACACTATGCAGTATATATACTCTATACAGTATATAAACTGAATACAGTTTATATACTGTATACAGTATATAAACTGTATGGAGTATATATACTGTATGCAGTACATGTACAGTATATATAAATGTACTACATACAGTATATGTACTGTATACAGTGCATGTATACAGTGCATGTACTGTATATGTACTGTATGCAGTATATGTACTGTATATGTACTGTATATGTACTGTATACAGTATATGTACTGTATACAGTATATGTACTGTATACAGTATATGTACTGTATACAGTGCATGTACTGTATACAGTGCATGTACTGTATACAGTGCATGTACTGTATACAGTGCATGTACTGTATACAGTGCATGTACTGTATACAGTGCATGTACTGTATACAGTACATATACTGTACAGTACATATACTGTATATATACAGTATATATGTACTGTATACAGTACGTATACAGTATATGTACTGTATGCAGTGCATGTACTGTATGCAGTGCATATACTGTATACAGTACATATACTGTATACAGTGCATATACTGTATACAGTACTGTATACAGTATATGCACTGTATACAGTATATGTACTGTATACAGTGCATGTACTGTATACAGTACATATACTGTATACAGTACTGTATACAGTATATGCACTGTATACAGTATATGTACTGTATACAGTGCATGTACTGTATACAGTACATATACTGTATACAGTACTGTATACAGTACTGTATACAGTATATGTACTGTATACAGTGCATGTACTGTATACAGTGCATGTACTGTATACAGTGCATGTACTGTATACAGTGCATGTACTGTATACAGTGCATGTACTGTATACAGTGCATGTACTGTATACAGTGCATGTACTGTATACAGTACATATATGCAGTACATGTACTGTATACAGTGCATATACTGTATACAGTGCATATACTGTATACAGTACTGTATACAGTATATGTTCTGTATACAGTACATGTACTGTATGCAGTACATGTACTGTATGCAGTACATGTACTGTATACAGTACTGTATACAGTATATACATTGTATACAGTATATACATTGTATACAGTACATATCCTGCACATGTACTGTATACAGTATATACATTGTATACAGTAAATCAAAAATGCGTTCAATTTAGGATCAACTGGACTTTATTTGTAACAGAAAACGTTTCGACTTCTGTCCAGAATTCTTTTTCAATTCAGAATTGAAAAAGAATTCTGGACAGAAGTCGAAACGTTTTCTGTTACAAATAAAGTCCAGTTGATCCTGAATTGAACGCCTTTTTGATTTATCATGTCCTGGATGACTGAGAATCTTCACCAGCATATTGTATACAGTACATATCCTGTACATGTACTGTAATGTACATGTAATGTATATGTTCTGCCACTGCCCAATCCATCTAATTTATTTGTGTGTTTGCTGATCACAGCCATGTGCAAGTAAAGCAAAATTTTAAGAAATCAGTTTATTGCACAAGAATGATAGCGTAGAAAAACAACAAGGAAGACTGTGAAATAAACAGCATTACAACCTAACAACCCAAAAATGCACACCCGATATTTAAAAGAATATGAAAAAGGATAAAATCTTCAAGCTTATATCAAATAATTCACTTTCTGGCAGCCATCACATCCACAAGCTTGGCAAAGGAGTCGGCTATGCGTTTGTGCTGTCGTGCAATCAGCCTCATGCTCCCTGCGTCTGCCTTCCGGTTCGCCATCTCCTGTTGACGGATGGTGGCCTCCTGCTCCCGATCCTTCTGTCCTTCATCTGCCAACATCTCCACCTGCCGGTCCAACATCTCCACCTGCCGGTCCAACATCTCCACCTGCCGGTCCAACATCTCCACCTGCCGGTCCAACATCTCCACCTGCCGGTCCAACATCTCCACCTGCCGGTCCATAAGGCGGTCTCGATGGAGACGGTCCTCACGAGACTCCTCATGCATTGCCAGGATGTAATCTGCATATGAGGTGCTGCGTGTGCGTTTCCTGAAACGCAAACCTGAAAACCAACACAGAGCATTGCACATTACACACACATTTGGAAATACTTCTGTCTATGAAGGACCAAACTGACATAATAATAAATAAAAGCAGAAATATATATATTCATCATATTTATATATATTCTTTTTATTACTTTTAACACATGATTTTCTGTCAATATATTAAAATATTTTGCTTTGCCTTTTTTAGCTTCTCCTTTTTCTTATCAATGTAATTCTGCTCGTTGAAATAATAAACAATACATATATTTATGATTTTATTTCTCATTAAAATATATATTTCTACTTTATATAGTACTTTATCTACTTCATCTATTTAGATATTTAATTGTTTTCTTTAGCATTATGTAGGACATATATTTCTACTTTTATTTAAGTATGTACAGTATTGTTTTGTGTCGGATACGTATTTATTAATTCATTTATTAATATGTCAAACATTGATTAATTAAATGACATACACACATTTTGAGAACAAGTAGAAAGTTGTCTACAGTTATATGTACTCCCAAAGGTATTGTTAGTTTGCTAGTTAGTTAGAAGTTCAGTCTTTATGCTAGAATTACATTTATTTTTTTGCGGGTTATTTTCATTACATAAACAAACACTGAGCCCACCTGGCTGAGCACGTGAAGCAGAGGCCGCGGAGTCCGGAGTTGAGGCCCTCCTAGCTGAGCACACTGGTGGTGTGGTTGGTTGTGAACACAATTCACCCGTTTACTCCTCTGAAGTGGTAGAAGAGGACTCAGGATTTTCTGCTGGCGTTGAAGACGGCGTCGAATGATCTAATTTAAAAGAAAAAACACACGTTACACGAACTACGTTAGCCTGTTGTGCTAGGCTAGCTAGCCTGTTGTGCTAAGAGGCTAGCTGCTGCCTCAAGCGTGGCTTGACAATAGCTAGCCAGAAAAGTAGCCACAAACCCAGCAGCCTGTACACGTTTTTGAGTTTATTTAGGAAGACAAAAGATGACTAATAAACACAAGTAACAACAGCTCACCTTCCATCTCGCTCTCCAACATTTGGGTGGCTGAGTCGAGAGCCATTTGGCTACCGTTGCTGGATGGCCGTTTTCCAAAGATCTCGTCCATTTTTTTGAACCAGCGCCAATCCTTCCTTCCTCGTCCACTTTAACCGTTATGGTCTTTCATGGTCCGGTAGTCTGATTTCATCTTCTTTAGCTTCTCCCGGCATTGCTTGGAGGTCCGAGTGAAGCCAGCCACAGCCATTTCCTCAGACGCACGCTTGAAAACTTTTTCATTTCGTGTGCTGCTGTCCAGCTCCCTCTGCACACGCTCGTCTGCGAGGTAATTTAGGAAGAAGCTTACTTCATCGTTTGACCACGGAACGCACGCAGCGTGGGCTTGGGAGGTAGACATGCTGTTTTCTAAAATGGAGGTTGTTGTTGTTAGAACGCGAGGTTAACAGCAGTCGCAGTTGATGACTCAACACGCAGCTAGTCCCGCCCTCTGGTCCAGCCCCTACACGAAGCAGTCCAGCCCCTGCTGCAAACAACGAATCAAATGTGAGCAGTAAATGACGTGAAACTGGGCCCGGAGAGCTGAGCCCGATGGAACCACGGAGGAGATGGTTCCATGACGAGGGCGGAGTCGGGGAAAAAAAGGAAAATGCGAACATGCTGAACCAGGGTTAGAAGCAGGGAGGAGCCAGGGAGAGCCGGGGAGGGCCGGCAAATGCGTAAACGGCTACAGTGATGTTTGGACATGCTGGGCAACAGTGACCCAGGGACCCGAAAAGGAAAAAGTGGGTAAAGATAATGAATGGATGAACAGACGGATGGATGGACTGTACTCATATTGCACATTTCTATTTAAAATTACTCAAAGTGTTTAACTCAATAATAAAACATTGTGTCTGTGTCTGTGAGCCTCTCTTTAACTTGGCAGTCAGTGAGTGACAGACTCGAGTTTGTGGTTACCACGGTGACAACAATGAGCAACTGGTGTCAGCTTTAGTTTATTTACATGTCTCGTACAACTCTCACGTCAAAACATCAGAATTATGTTTAACTTTATTGATTGCAAAGGTTACGTTGGATGACCTTTGAGCAGCTGCTGCGTTGGGAGCCTTTAAAAACGTCTTCAGAATGTTTTCAGTGTTGTGTTTTATTACCTAAAGTTTTATTTATATCTATTCATAGACTTTGTCTCGCTGCGTTACACATGCAGCCACCTTCTGATATTTGCAGAAACAAACCGGCAGAATATTGACACCCTGGCCTACTTGCTTGAGCGTCTGCACCTTGTAGCGACCCAGCTGAACCCTGCAGCGCCGGCTGTTATTACCGCAGTAAATGAAACCAGCGGTGGAACAACAACCTGCGCGCTCGTTCTTCTCTTCTTCTCTCCTGCTGCGGCTCTCATGACACTGAGCGAGGCCAGCGTTGTTTCCATCCAGGGCTGAGAAACGCCTAACTGCACCTTGCCCTGCTTCTCCTTCACAAACTGGAAAATGAAGGCAGGTGGTGCTGAACCTTCCCCACCACCACTGCTGGGCCACACTCACACCATCACCACCAGCCTGCCCGCTTCATTTCAGCTGAGGAACGATGAACATTTAGACGTTTGATTCATTGTGCTACTCGAACACGTCTGAAAACAATGTGGCAGTGATGGTTGTCATGCTCCAAATGAGTCATTACATCCCAGCTGGTGATTAATTAAATAAATTAGATTATACTTTATTCTTTTTATTCTGTGGCATGAACGAGTTCAGCTCCACTGCAGTCTGGTGTAAGTGAGCCGACTTCCTCTCAGGCTGCTTTCACAACCTTCTGCACACATTTGAGTGAGCTCATTATATCTGAGAGCTGATTAATGAGGCCGTATAAATTACTGCTATTGTTACGGGCTAATAAAAAGCTTCTCCTCGCAAGGGAGTGTCCTGAAAATCAAAAGGAGGTATCCCTTATGAAATTCCAAATGTATAAGCCAGCAATCTAATAGGTGTTCTGATCCTGCTGGAAAAACTGCTGAGACAGCATAACCTTTTCTTTGTTGTCATTTGATTTATAATATTATAATTGCTATGATCAAAATAATAATATATCATGCAACGATTAGCACTTACCGTATGTCTTTTGTCTATTTCCGCACAAGATTTTGGCACCACATATGAAATCTGACTGAATTATAGCTGTCTGTGCATTAAAAATACATTTTTTAGGTAATATAAAAGCCATTATTTACAATGTTATTTGTAGAAAATAATTATTATTAGAAAAAAGCACCAGGTGAGTTGAAGTCAGGCAGTAATAAACAAGTCTGTAAGTAATGCTTTCATCATCATGATATCATCCGGCATCCGTAAAGTCAAAATTATTTATAAAGCACATTTAGAAGCAGCAGCTGTTACCAAAGAGCTTAACAATAAAAACTGATGGCAGGAATTTAAAGAAAAAATACTAACACAAATTAATTAAAAGCATCAAAAGAAAAAGATGAAACATAAAATAATAAATACTAAATCAAATCACACTGTGTTAAACATCAGAGAAGACAGATGTGTTTTTTTTTTAATCAGAGATTCAAAAACAGGAAGTGAAGTGGTCTGTCTGATGTTGGGGGCGGTTTGTTCCTAAGTTTAGGGTCCACGACTGAAAAGGCCCGATCTCCTCTGAGCTTCAGTCTGGTTTTTAGATCAGACAAAAGCAGCAGATCACATGATCTCAGTGCCCGAGAAGGAACATATGGTTGAATAGGTCAGAGAGGTATGAGGGTTCAAGGTCATTAATACACTTAAAGGTCAAACAGGAGAATTTTAAAATATATTCTGATACAAACAGGGAGCCAGTGAAAGGAGGACAAAACTGGTCAAATATGATCAAACTTGTGAGTTCCTGTTAAGATCCGAGCTGCAGCATTTTGATGAGCTGGAGATGTGAAATGGAGACGTGACTGACCCCAACATAGAGAGTGTTACAGTCCAGTCAATGAGGGCATGACTAGTTTTTCAAGGTCAGAGCTGGACAACACTGTTTAAGATTAGCTATCTGCAAAGAGACATTTCTGCAGAACAGGGTTTATTTTTTATTAAACTTAAAGTCACAGTCTGAGGGGTGCATTCACACCAGCCCTGTTGTCTCAAACTCTAGCCCGTTTGCCTAGGAAGTCTGGTTCATTCGGGGAGGTGTGAACGTGCCATCGAACTCTGTCATAGAACAAAAAGGCAAACTCTTGCCCACCTAAAAACCTAACTCTCTGAGTCTGCCCAGTAGAAGAAAACTCGAGCGCGGTTCGAGTACAGTGTGAAAGAAACCAGTCCGGACACCGCTCCGCAAGCAGGAAGTGAACTACAACGCAGGGCAAGCAAACACACATTTATCTTACTTCATATGGAGCCGTGAGCTCGCCTTGTGTGAAAAACCTCATTCTCCATGACATAGGGGTCGCAACCATTATATGTGAAGGGAACATAGACCCCTACATTCAAAAATAGTTCATTTGGCACCCCCCACACACACACACTTTTACTATAAAACATTAGTTCAGTCGGCACAGTTTTTCTTTCTTCGTTAACAAATCCATTCCACTTGATTACGTAATAGGAGAATACTCAAACCACTAAAACTCCACTCCAGGTTTTCCTGTGTACCTCCATCTCTCCACCAGCAGCAATGTTTCTGTGCTTCTCCTACTGCTCGGTAGAGGACACTGATAGGTGGAGGAGGTGGAGACAACTCTGTGTTGATAGCTCGCCAGTTTAGCGAGCTTAGTGCGGACAGTTGTTGACCAGGGGGGTTGATCATAAACATACTGTACATACATGTTAGGAGGATGTTTGAGAGAAGTGGAGCGCTACGTCTGTAGCATCTTAGCTTAGCAGTAACTGTGACGCTGTAAGACGCTGCAGGTGTAAGAGATGCTGTGTGTTCAGGTGCACTACCGGTGTATGAATGTCTGAATGAATGGGTGGATGGCTGGTATTGTAAAGTGCTTTGGGGCTCCTCACAGGGGCTGGAAAGTGTGCTATATAAATAAGCTCCATTTTACCATTTACCATTAAAGTTGAAATGTTTTTAAAACCTCACACCTTATTGTCCTCAAACTTCATGAGAAACATGCTTTAGATGAGTAGTGTTGAACACAAGTAAAAAATGTCCAGTGGCAATGTTTTTTTAATCCTTTATGAACACAAATAGTGCCGATCTGTAGTGCACTAAAGTTCAAATGTCTTTAAAACAGCTGAGTTTACACAAACTTGGTGAGAAACATGGATTAAATCAGAGTCAGAGAGTCTTTATTGTCATTTGCACCGCATGTGGTACATGTGATGAAAACGAGATTATGTACACGGGGTCCCAGTTACATCCAACAACAAATGAAAGAGAAAAACAGTAATAACATCTAGAACTAACTAAGAAAAACATCAACTAGTAATACACTAAGCCTAATATAGTGGAAATAAACAGCAGCACGAACATGAGTTTGTATGAGCAGATGGTCACAGATGAACACAGATGAACACAGCAACAAGAAAACAGATCAGCATCAGCATGATGTGATATTTTGCAGTGTTTATTTTTTTTTATTTTTATTTATTCATGAGTCTAACAGCCTCAGGGTAGAAGCTGTTCCTCAGTCTAGTGGTTCTACACTTGATGCTCCTCAACCTCCGTCCTGAGGGGAGTGGGGCAAAGAGTGAGTGTGCTGGGTGAGTGAGGTCTTTCATGATGCAGGTGGCTCTTTTCCTGCATCTGGAGGTATAAATGTCTGTGATTGTGGGGAGACTGACTCCAACAGACTTCTGTGCAGCAAATGGAATTAAAGTTAGGAAATCCAGATGAAATGTTGCTTTTTTGTACATTACAGTACTGTACAATTTTTTCGGACACTGGTGCGCGTGCGTGTACACTTGTGTGCATGCGTGTGCACACACACACACACACACACACACTATAGTGCCCCCCCCCACATTACAGATGCTTCTGACGCCCATGCTCCATGGTCTTCTGCCTCATCTTCCACTTATGCTGAGTCCATTGTTGAAAAATGACAAAATAGAACTCCTAAAACCGCTAAAATTTGACGTCACTCCATTTTTGTTTTTATTTCTAAAAAAGAAGAAGAAGTGTCTTCTTTAGAGGTTTTTGTGTTGTTTCTTTCAGTAGTTCTTGGTGCAGCGCCACCACAGGCGAGTGGGGGAACAGGTTGGTTCGAACAGGTTGGCTCGACTTCACAGTGCAGTGTGAATGCAAACTGCACCAGCTCAAATGTAAACAAAATGTTATGAATATTGGTCCCCAACCGAACCGAGTCTACTGGACTATCAGGTGTGAAAACAACCTAAAAGAGTCATCTCAAGGTCATCTCGGGGGCTAAGACGGGATAGAGGTAGAGCAGCCGTGGTGTCTCTACGCAAGACAACTAATCCCTAATTGCTCCCCAGGTGCTTAAATAGCTGCCCACTGCTCCACTTGGGTGTATCCCAGGTGTGATCGGTTAAATGCAGAGAACTAATTTCATCGTTGTATGGGCATATACAATGATGATAATCTCAGACTTCCCATTTCCTAAAACTATCCTGACATTAGTAACAGACTGCTTCAGATATGACTGAAGAGAGTCAAGGTTTACAGACTCAAACTGTTTTAAAAAAGTTTTCTGATCATTGAAACTTAAAAAAATTGAATCCATCCATGCCCTAATGTCATCAAGATATTTTAGCAGGCGGTGAATGGAGCAAGAATTTTTAGATTTCAATGGCAGCTAAATCTGACGATCATCAGCATAACGTTGAAATAAAAGACCAAAACACATCAGAGGTGGTGCAGAAGTGGATTTATACCTCAGCACACCCTGCATCACTCCACTGTTACGATAAACAATTGTTAAATCTACTTTGGTATGACAAAAGAATGAAATTAAAATAGTTTTACATTAAAATGAGTTATTAACTCTTTGTACAGATTTTTTTTAGATTAAAAACAATTATATGAGTAAATGTATCGTTGGTTTGTCCGTTTTTTTTTCTCCACAAATACTCAGTTTTAGATTAAAAGCTTGAATTTAAAATCCCAACACAGCATTCCCCATTTTCAGTTATAATAGTTCTTGATTCTAAACGTTTTATTCTCCTCATTCCTGTTAGAGTTTATTTTCTAACACGCTGAACTGCACTTGAAATATGTAAGGCACTAAAAACCTCAAATGTCTTTTAATAAATTTGGGTTTTCTTTCATTGTCATGTTTAGTAGGTTTTGTTATGCTTTTATTCAAAATGTCTTACAATGGGAGGCTAAATACGTTGCAAAGGCTCTTTTATTTTTGCTGTTTTACAGAAATGTAAATATTTATTTGATCTAAAACAACTCACAACATTTTCATGTGGCCCAGCACCTGCACCACCCCCTGCCCTGGACAGTCTCTTCATGACTGAGTTTCCAGCCATGGCTGACTGAGACACCGTGCAGAAATGGGGGTTTTCAGGCCTGTCTCTACATGCTGAACACTAATAGAGTTGACATCAAAGATTTCCCTCCTGCTGTGACAGGCGAGTAGATGGATACTCACTCTCTCCCGCTTCATCTTGCCTCTCTGTTCAAAACCCATCACCCTTCTCTCCCTGCTTCCCTGCTATTTCTCTCTTTCCACCTCCCACCGCCGGTGGAGGAGAGCGGGCCGGAGTGTCACCTTGTTCTGCACCCAGAGGCTCCTGGCTAGATGATGATTTATAGCAGAGGAAAGCAGGAGCTCAGAAGATGAAGCTGTTGGATGGCCAGGTTTAAAATCACTTGTGGCAGAGCATGAGAGTGTAGCATGATGAATGAATGTGGTGTGGGTGTGCCAATCAAGATGTTCCACCAACATGAAGCAGGCTTAAGATCCATCAACCAGTGGTGGGGAGAGGGGGTTGTCCTCTCTTTTGTTGTTCTCCAACTTCTATGGATTAAACTGAAAAATGGTTTCACAAAAAAAAGACAAGAATCCTCTCAGGACTGAACATTTTCTGTGTATTTCTATTTAAGGTCCTCTTGAACACCCTTTGAAAAAAAACTGAGCTTCATCCAGAGCCTGAACAAGCAGTACACCGATGTCCCCCATCACTGACAAATCTGAATTGTAAATGTTTGTAGATTTAAAGATGAGTGTTTTTCTGGACTGGAATTGAACAAGGAATGGAAGTAAACATTAATGTTTTGGGGAGCAAGATATTTAAGTGGTAGGACTGAGTTACATTGGGGAGAACAGTTGGTTTGTTTAAATCAAAAAAGGCGTTCGATACAGAACAACTGGACTTTATTTGTAACAAAAGTTTGTTTGTTTGTTTGTTTGTTTGTTTGTTTGTTTGTTTGTTGTTGTTTGTCCACAGTGGTTCGGAGTGACAGATCCCGGCGAGTGGAGGGAAACATTTTATACACCACCAGGTGCAGTGGTGGAGCCAGTGGATGGCCAATGGTGGGTTTAGCCACAATAGATTAATCTTCAGTAACCCCAATCATTTGATTAACCAAGTTATTATATTGTTTAAAAATATAATTTTCTCAAATAATTGGGGTGGTGTGGCAACTCAATATTTGATTGGGGCCATTTTAACACATAGGCTAGTGCACACACCAAAATGGAAATCACTTCCTCATTCATTTATAAATATTTGTATTTCCAATTCCCCGTTTTCGCTACACATTGGAGGACGATATTGACCAAGTTCAAGTTCAAGTTGTGCTTATTTGTCACGTGCAAGTGAACTCAAGGTTAACAGTACAATGGAATGCTTAGGATGAGAAGAACCAATTTGACTCACTAAAAATCAAATAACAAACAAACAAACAAATACTAAATCATGCAATAAGGGTACAAAATAAACTACCCCAAAGTGAAAAAGAAATATAATATTCACAAGGTTCTAAAAAGAGATAGTTATCTACAAAATGGGGGAGGATTTTAACAGTGCAAACAGGATGAATTTGTATGAATAAATATTTCACAAGTAGTACAGTATAAGCTTAAATACACATATGATATATTGCACATAACTAACATAAAATACACAGGTTGTGTGACATGTTATTACACAAGTAGTGAGTAGCATTGAGATTAATTAAGGTAGATACACAGATACTGTATCATACTGTATCAAACATGATACAGCCACATAGTGCAGCAACAATAAACATATTAGCTGTCACAAGCTAATACCGCTAATAGTCATACTGGATGTCACAGATGTGGCTTGGTGCAATTTTATTGCCAGTTGATCAGTGTAATTTATCAAGAGTTCAGTAATCTGACAGTTTGTGGATAATAGCTGTGCTTTAATCTTTTTGTACGTGATGGCAGACTCCTGTATCAAATGCCTGAGGGTAGTAGATGGAAGAGTCCTTCCTTGCTATTTTCCAGAAACACAACATACACTTTCACTTCTATGCTGATGACTGTCAAATTTACTTCCCCCTAAGATACAATGGTACATGCTCTATTCAACCTCTGCTTGACCGCCTGGCTGACATCAGGGACTGGATGGCTTTAAATTTCTTATGTTTCGATGAGAAGAAGTCTGAAGTCTTGTTGTTCCCTCCCAACAACACGATCATGAACCACTGCATCGACCTTTCCTCCCTAGCCCCGTTAGAAAAACAAATAATCACAAATCTGGGAGTAATAATAGATCCTTCCATGAAACTTAACAGTCAGGTAAACGATGTTAAATCCTGTTTTTTTCCAACTGAGGCGAGGGTCTAAGCTGAAGCCCATACTGTCCAAAAATAACCTGGAGACAGTAATACACATTCATTCAACCTTTATTTAGTCAGGTAAATCTCATTGAGCCTCGGGGGCTCATTTACGAAAGCGACCTGCTACAAACTAAAGAATGATGAACAGCAATGATACAAATACATTGAACAATAAACAAAATAAAAGTAGCAAAAACTAGCGAACATATTCATAACATAGGTGCGATTACTGCAATTCACTCCTGTTTGGTATCAGTCAGACACCATTGCACAACTACCACTAGTCCAGAATGCAGCAGCCCGATTTTTAACCAGTACAGGCAAAAGAGAGCACATTACACCAGTTTTGGCCTCCTAGCACTGGCTAACAGTTCACCTTCAAATCCAGTTCAAAATACTCCTGTATATCTACAAATCGCTGAACAGTCTCCCCTCCCGCCCACACCCACCCCATCTCTCTGATCTACTACAGCTGTTTGTTCCACCACATTCTCTGAAGGTCACCAGTTCAACGCCCCGGCCCGACAACATCAAAATGTGAGTGGGAGAGGTGAAGCACCTACACCTGCCTCCACCCTCATTTGTCCCACTCTGTGCCCTTGAGCAAGGCCCTTAAACCCCACCATTGGCTCCCTCGAGCACCCTAGATATCAGCTCTCTGCTCCGCACAGAGGGCTGTGGTAGCTCAGTGGTCTGTGGTTGTGTCAGGAAGGACATTCGGCGTAAAAACAATTTCCAAGTTTCCGTGCGACTTACTTCACTGTGGCGACTCCTGAAAGAGGGAGCAGCCGAAAGAAGAAGAAAAAGATATGTGATCATAATAACGAATATTCATTAATGCTAGCATCATTATCTGGAGTAAATTCTGAAGTGCTAACCGTTTGAGTGAGCCAGACACCCCACCCCCCCCACACTTCTCAGGACTCGCAGTCCGTCCGGCGTTCATACGCCATGAGTCATACAACAACAAGTCAGCCAGACAGATCGGGCCTGGCTCTCCATCTGAGTCCAGTCGTATGTCAGGGAAATCACAAGCCCATATTGTTACTCTGTTCTGTCATCTCCCTGCGAACATACTGTCCATCAAGAAAAACTGGAAATCTGTCAGCTGACGTTCCAAAAGAAGACTGATTTGTTGTTTTATAGTCCGTGAAGAACATTTAGACCTCAAATATTCCTTCAAAATTAAATTTTTTAATCATCTGAAAAACTGACCTACACCTGTGGGTTGTAAGGATCTTAACACATGTGTTCAGGTGTGCAGAAGTTTTATGATTTTGGGGAGTTTATTGTTGTTCTTTGTTTTTTCACACATGATGGTGAAGTAACTACTACCGGTAAATAAATTGTATTACCCAAACGGTTTTCAATAGACATTTAAGAGTATTAATTCCTATTTGTGATGATTTTAACATTTGGGCTGTTAGAAATAAATAGATATTAATGTACTTTAATGAAGTGAAACGTTTAAAAGAATTTCTGGAAAAAAAATAAGAAAAAAAGTACTACCGTATTTTCCGGCCTATAAGTCGCACCTTTTTGCCTACATTTCCAAGCATTTCCAAGCCCTGCGACTTATAGGCCGGTGCGACTTATACGTGGATTTTTCGTCTTTTTTTTACTTTGGTCAAAAAACGGTGCAGTACCCATTTCGGCCGCTAGATGCGCTGGTACCAGTTTCGGGCACATGGGGTACATGGGGACACACTTTTACTGTAATGTCAGCTAACAAAAATATATTTTTTATGTGTTTATCTTTAAAGATCAAAGAGATGCAGGTCTGTTTGCTGCACTGCAGGTCTGTTGTTGCTGCATGTGCTCGTTTTGTGCACCCGGCGGTATTTAAAACCAGCTGATTTCACAATTATGTTCATTTATTAAGGAAAAGTTCAACTAAGACACACTTTTACTGTAATGTCAGCTAACAAAAATATATTTTTTATGTGTTTATCTTTAAAGGTGCTATGTGTAACTTTCTGTAGAACACAGAACTTAGAAATATTTTCAACAGGCAAAGCATTCTGATCCCTCCCCCTCAGAGCCATATATGGCTCTGCCCCCCTTGCTCTGCTGAAATTCAAATTCAAGCTCTGTTTTTATTGGCTGATTCAAATTCAAGCTCTGTTTTTATTGGCTGGTTACAAACTCTGTTTTTATTGGCTGGTTAACGGCGGGTCACTCTGTGTTTTTAGTGTTTTTATAAATGCTGATAGAGAAGCAAGGGGACTATAGTTTTTTTCAGAGATTACTTTGTCTAACACCAGTCTGTCAGTAGATAGTGACAGAGTGAAGAAATATGTTAAAAATATATCGTTAGAAAAGTTACAGACTGCACTACAAAGTTACATAGTGCAGCTTTAAAGATCAAAGAGATGCAGGTTTGTTTGCTGCAAGGAATTACCGGTATATTATTATTATTAAAATATTAAGGAAAAGTTCAACTAAGACACATCTTTGCTATATTTTTCAGCAACAAAGAAAATAGTTTTTAAGTGTTAATCTTGTCAAAAGTCCTTCCATGCACGTTCTTGCAGCAATTTAGCAGCCAGTACATTTTGGGCAAAACACCAGCCCACATTTCCGGGTTTTCAGCGGTGACCGGTCACATCAGCTGGGACGCGTCACGTCAGCGGTGACGTGAGGTGCGACTTATAGGCCGGTGCGACTTATAGGGCGGAAAATACGGTACTTATATATGGGGGATGTTACAGTTTACAGATGATTGCTTTTTAATTGTATAATTTTTTACCTTTAAAAAGTAGTCAATAGATTCAACAGGTAGTTAAAGGGTGGTTTTGTGATATGCCTGCTTTTTAAAGTTCTGTTAAGGCTCTGTGGAAAGGTTATATACAAATAATGTCTTACTTGCCTTGAACAGCCTCTGTGGAGAGACAAAATTTGCTTTTGATTGGACTGATGAGCTAATGGCTGATTCAACTAGAGCCAAGAACAAAATGAGTTGTAGCCGCCTTAAAACAAGTTCAGTCTAAAACATTTGACAAATATCCATTGTTGAGACAAATGTGTATTTTCATTCATTCATAATGCGTCATCTGTGTTCCACTTAAGAAGGAGACTTAAACATTATACTCGGTCCGATTTACTGACTGTGACTGTGAATGATAAATGGTCCAGTGTAATCATCTTTACTGTGACCAGTCAGTGAGGAACAGAACGAACTGGTTGATTTGATATCCTCAAGGATTGATTGAAATGATATTGATATGATAGAGTTGATATGATATGGTGACATGTCTAAGGCAGAGTGCTTGACTCAGAGCCACTCCATGCTATCTGCAAGTGGACCTTCTGATGAAGGCTCGGAACATGGAGGGGAGGAGTTGAGGCCTGTGCTAGAAGATTATTCTGTAAAACTAATTTGTCTGGTCCAGAGAGTTACAGCAGGTTGGGGTTTTACATGGAGGAGAGCACTGATGACAATTGCATGTTCTGTTAATGTTTGTACTGCTCTCCAAAGCTTTGCAAATATGAACTACACCTTGGTCTGTTCTGGGAATCTCCTTTTTTTTCCACGACACCATGTCGATGCTCCTTTTTAACCCATAAACCACTAATAGTTTTATTTTACAATTATTTGGTCAATGTATTACAGTATTAATGATTATATTCTGGCAAAATTTCTTGAGAGATGTGCTGAAAAGGTGACTGCTAACTGCTGATACCACCATTTTCACTTGCAGATAATATAGAAATTGTTGTAAATAGCCTTTTAATATGCAAGTAACATTAATAACAATATTATTACACACTGGAGTACAGAAAGTAAAATCTTTATGATCCTTACCTGCAGGTGTTCACAAATAAATGTGATCATTTACCTGACTAAATAAAGGTTGAATGAATGTAATAAATAAATGAATAAATAAATAAATAAGTGCATGAATTATTATCACTGACTTTTGCTCTTCGTGTAGCAAAGCTTTGATTGTTTTACAAGATGATGTATACACACACCGGCCTAACCTGTTCCAATACCATTACTGACACAAATCTAGTTATATACTTTTAACAGGTTAAACTACTTACCCATCAGCCATGACCATAGCTGGAGAGAAACTGCCCTTTGTTTGTCACACATCATGGAGCAAAGGGGGGATATTAGAAACACGCTCCAACCAGTCATCTCTTGTGAGCATAACTTTAAAATAAGTAAGATACCAATGTCCATTTTTCTGTGTGGCTGCATTAATGTGTAAAAAATTTAATTTCTAAAAACTGGGTTGCCATATTAAAATGCAAGATGGTCACTGCCGTATGTAAACTGACCATGCCTATATTTTGAGACAACTATTCTTTCTAGTTTTCATATTGCTGAAAGGTAAGGGAACCCTCGACTTACGGCACCCCCGACCTACGGCAACCCGGACTTACGAACGCACTGTAAAAAATAAAAAATAAAAAATAAAACGTTTTTTTTTTTTTTTTAATAAATGAATACATGTACAGTACTGTACGGTCACCAAGCACTTAGCCTATCCTAACACAGTTTTTAAAGACTAAGGATTGTGTTGAATTGTCTCCCTTTCACATAAAGGGAGCTAGCTCCCTTTATGTCAGTGGTCCCCAAACTGCGGCCCGCGGGCCGGATGCGGCCCTCCTCCACATTTGGTCCGGCCCCCAGAACAATACCAGAGAACATTTAGATTTTTTTTCACATGTGTATTTGTATTTGATAATAAAGTTGAACGTTTGCAATAAAATGTTCCTTAGTTATGAACTATTTTGAACTATTGTTCCACATTTAATTTATCGTGTCAACGTTTGGGGAAAAACTCTGACACATCCAAAACGTGACATTCTGTTCCACCCTTTTGCGGTCTGTGCCCCTATCTGGCAACCCTCAGAAAAAAAAATCCTAAACCCGCCCCTTCTCAAAGACAGAACTGAATAATGGTGAAAAGATTAGGTAAGAAAAAAATTGATTCAGAAGTATTGAACGCCTTTTTTGATTTTATCATGTCCTGGACGACTGAGAATCTTCACCAGCTTAATCAGCAGTGGACAAATGATTATTTTTTTGTTCAATGCAAAAAAAAAGGCTGTCCGTCTCATCTGTAAAGAGGCGGTGGCGGTATTCAAAGAATACAATCTGCGGCGACACTATGAATCCCGTCACAAAGACAAGTATGATAGCTTGCGTGGCCTAACATGCTAACGCGGAGGGGCTAACGCTAATGCGCGCAGCCTTTTGGATGGACACCGCGGAGAAACGGCTCCCAGTAAGTTATTCACTACTAATTAACTATTTATTATTGTTCCAACATCTGTGAAGAACCCAGAAAGGGTTATTTGATTGTGCTTTCTGGAAAACAATACATGTTTACATTTAGGCACTCCTGCAATCGTCACACTTTTTCCTGTTACAAACTGACTCCGGCCCCCAACAAGAGAAGGGAAAAGTTATGTGGCCCTCACAGGAAAAAGTTTGGGGACCCCTGCTTTATGTGAATGGTGCCTGCTAGGGAGGAGGGAGACAATTCAACTCATTTCTTCATCTTTAAAAACTGTGTTAGGATAGGCTAAGTGCTTGGTGACTGTACAGTACTGTACATTTATCTATTTATACATTAAAAATATTAAAAATAAATATATATATACATATTTTAATAAATAGATAAATGTACAGTACTGTACAGTCACCAAGCACTTAGCCTATCCTAACACAGTTTTTAAAGATGAAGAAATTAGTTGAATTGTCTCCCTCCTCTCTATCAGGCACCATTCACATAAAGGGGGCTTGCTCCCTTTATGTGAAAGGGAGACAATTCAACTCATTCCTTCATCTTTAACAACTGTGTTAGGATAGGCTAAGTGCTTGGTGACCGTACAGTACTGTACATGTATTTATTTATTTTAAAAAAAAAATTATATATATATATATATATTTTTTTTACTATATGATTCGACTTACGTTTTTTTTCGACATACAAACAGTCCTTAGGTCTGGAACTTGTTCGTAAGTCGAGGGTTCCCTTATAGTTTCCTCAAATGACTGAGGTGGCTGAAGATTAATTTATAATGGCCATCTTTGTCTCATACTTATTTAAACAAACCATTTCAGCTTTGCTTCCATTAGCAGGAATCAAGAGAACAAACTGCTTTGACCTTTTCTTCTCACAATTGTTGAACAAATACCTTGTTAAATTACTATAAAGACAAATCAGAGTTCAAACCAGGCTCAGAACAAGCCACCCCACTCGGCCTTGGGTTACACGCTCACACTGCGTTGGTAAAACGGTCCTCTATCAGGATTTTTCAAAGCTCCACGACTGGCCCAGTTCCTTGCATGTGGCAACAAAAGCGTCACCACGCAGTAATGAATCAAATTAAGTGGAATGTCAGCTAGGCTAACAGAACTCTCCTTCTCCCCTCAGCATGAAAAAGAAATAGTAGTTTCATGCCTCCAATTTGTCTTTCCCTGTCCTCTCTGGCACATATTTTTGCATTTCATCTCAAAAGAAAAGCGAAAAAGAAATTATGCTGCTGGCAACGACATGACGCGCAGCAACAAGGGAACAAATCAAATAGGATGGAAGAATATGCATTGATTTTCCAGTCAAAGGTACAGATTAAAGATTACAGAGCAAGACCTTTGCTTTGGGTTGGACGTAAACATAAAGACTAGCATGAAGCATATTTNGGGGGGTGCACCTGTGCTGTACCTCCCTCCTCTCTTCCCCGTCTCATTTTACCTCCCCTCATCTCTGCTGCAAAGATTAAAGGGATGAATGTAAAGAAAATCTACAACAGAGGAAGAGCAACACTGATGAAATGATGAGCCTGACATGATGAAGTGTAAAAAAAAAAACAGTGCAAGAATGAGAGAGCAGCAATTTTAATAAATAAATTAAGACTTTCAATAATAATAATAATAATAAAAACTTGCTAAGGCATCAGGGCAAAGGAAGTAAACAGATCATTTTGTTTTTTTATCTGTGTTTAACTTCTAGTCAAGTTTTTTTTTTTTTTTTTTTTAACATCTATAGTCTTTTTTTTGTCATTCATGCTACCAAAAGGTTTTAGAACAATGCTATGGGGGAAAAAAAAAAACAAGTGAACAAAATAAAGTCATAGTCCAGTAGGGGTGGGCGATATGGCTCAAAAATTATATTGTGATATTTCAGAGTATTATCACGATAACGATAAATTTCGTGATATAACCCAAAAAAAAAAAAATCAAATGTATTTATTTGACAAAATTAACTTAACATGTTGCTTTGCAGTATTATATAAAATTTTAAAAAACAACAAGGGGTAATTTTACTGAAATTACTTTATTTAGTAAAGTATTTAGTCTCCAAGTAAAACTACACCTGCACTTTAGTTTTTGTGGTGGTTTTTTTAATCTATATTTTGTGCAGACTTTTTCAATCTAAATAACAGATCATTTTTAAAGTATATATTTTTTCTTCAGAGATTACCTGGCTAACATCAGTCTGTCAGGAGATGTGGCAGAGTGAAGAAATATGTTTATAAAAAATGTTACATACAGCTCCTTTAAATGAGCTGTAACTTCTACAAGTTGATCAGCTGACCCGGCTGAAACTTGTTCATGTTTCAGCTTCATCTGTTCATTTGGCATCATTCCTCTTGATTCATTTTTTTAACTGATCTGTGTCTGATGTGGACGGACTGTGGAGCCGCGCGAGTTTGACACAGTTACAGCGGGGACACGCAGCGAGACATGCAGCACCGAGCTGCGCAGAGCGGAGCAGGGCGGGGGAGGAGGGGACAGCTGTCTGCCGGCTGCAGAGCAGGGGGGAGAGAAGTTGAGACGCGCGCGCGTTGTTTTTAACATTTTAGCAGTAACTAATTAGCGTTTTACACCAGTAGACTGGTGGAGGGGAGGTGCGCAGTTGTCGGGTGTTAAGGGGCGGGACGCCCTGACGTATTACGTCATGAAATTAGCATATCATGATATAAGGTTTTTGCCCGGGCAAGCTTTTTATACCGGTATTACCGGTAACGATATGATATGGCCCAGCCCTATAGTCCAGTAAACCTTTGTAAACCTGTAAACCTTTTTAAAGGTACGGTCTTATCACTAATAATATGCAACTTCGCCCACATCTAAAACATGTTTTCTTTTGTTAGCTTTATTTAACCCTTTTCCTAAACCTAACCTTAAGGCTTCGTTATAGTCACGCTTTGGCTTGCAGGCTGGAGCGCGCACGCTGCGCGCGCACTGAGCCATGCGGCTTCATGCGTTAACTTTATAGTGTCGCCGGCGGCGCATGGCAAAGTGCTGTTCTTTTACGGACCAGCAGGTGGCAGTACCCTCTAAAACCTGTGCATATGTTGCAAGAAAGGTGTAGAAGAAGAAATCTACCGTAGAAGAAGAACTGTTTGAAATCACACAACAAAAACAAATGGCTTTCTGCTCGCTCAGGGAATTTAATACATTTGTATCACATAAAAAACATTCCTCCATGCGTCGCGGCGCCGTTTCCACGACCACAGCAGCGCAGACAGCTGCAGGCTCTGGCGTGAAGGCTGTCGGTGAGGTCCACACCCGACCTGTCAATCAATTTGGCGCACGCGCTAGGCTTGCGGAGTTTAAAAAATTCGGAGGTGCGCGACACGCGCCAAGCCGACGCGCAGGGCCAAAGCGCGGGGGCGGGGACTATACGATTGCGTCACTTTGGCCGCGCGCTCTCTCGCGCCCTATGCGACGCGTCAACCATAAACCAGGCTTTACACCTGACCCAGAGCACTGATCCTAAACTTAACCCCCTGACCCTTTTATCTGCAATAAGAACGTACCTTTAAACCTACTGGGAAGTACAGGAGGGACAGTCTGAACGCAACTTATGGGGATGATAACAACTGATAACAGCCATTTAATGACTGATAACATTCGAAATGTGTGATCGTTATAATATAATGTAATAGTACTATTTATTATTTATTACTGTTTATTTATTTATTTAGGAAACCTGGCATAATACTCATATTTTTACCTATTTTGTCACATAACTGGCTCATTTAATTGAACTTGGTGCAGCCAGAGTGAAACAGGAAGTGACACCAATGAGAACTCTATTAAAAGGGGAACTTCCTCACCTTTGTTTATTTAAAAAATATTACTTGAACTCTGACCTTTCATCTCTCTCTTATAGACACTCATAATGATCTAAAGAAACATTAGATTATTCTCTTCTGTCTGTGTTGTCATTGTAACAACAATCCGTTTACATGCAGGTGTTCCCCTTTGACATCACTTCCTGTTACTGTGCATAACAAAATCTCGACAAGTGTTCATCTTATTAGCTTTTTATGCAATAAGTTATTATTGTTATCTTTCTAAAAATGCATTCATAGTTATTGCAAAATTTGCTGTCACATTTAAAAACTCAATCTTTTCCTCACAGACTAATTAAGCGTGTTGCTTTGCCTCAGACTTCAGTAAATGAACACTCAGAGATCCATATAGGTCTGCTTCTATTTGCCCAAAGGATTCAATGGGAACCACTGAATGTTGGAAGCAGTGTGAAAGTCTATTTGCATAGTTGGGATCCAGAAGGTGTATCCAGTGTCTTGAGGGCGCGAGGAGAAGATGAACAAGGGAAGCGGCGCAAAACCGCCTCTATATATAGAAAGTAATCTGTCATCTCTTTTTTGTCATCTCCCTTCCCCTCGTTTCTGCTTTGAGGAATGAGGGATTGATGTTCAGAAGATCAGAGAAAGTAAGAGGGATCATGAAGGATGGCGAGGGGAGAATAAATAGGGCCAGTGTGTGTGTGTTTGCGTGTAAGTGTGTGTACATTGAGCGATCGATGGGTGCAGTTCATGGAGACCCAGTTACAGCTGGCACGAGTCCAAACGCAGTAGTTAAACTTTCAAAAGTTCTGACAAACAGGATATTTATCTGACGGTTTGCTTTCAGGAATAGTTCTGCTTAATTTAATCTTAAACTGCAAAGACAAAATAAAAAAATAAAAATCCTCTCGATCTGCAGAGCTGCTGCTGCCAAGAGTCAGACGGGTCCAAAGTGGATTCTGTTTGAACGCCCTGTCGGATGTGACAGGTCAGATTCCATGAAAGAGATCCGTCTTCAAGTTAGAGACAAATATGCTTTGGACACCCCCCCACACACACACACACACATACATACATACAGTTCTTACGAAGCTCTAATTCATAAGATTCACCTTGTGGTCACGTCAAAGGTGAGCTGAAAGAGTTGATACAGCAGGAGTATGATGGAGGTAAAAACATAAAGTAAGTGGGAGAAGAAGGCAACCAGACAAAAAAGAGCAAAAATTTAAAAATAATTACAGGCCGATGATTTCTTGGAGGATGTTGTGTCACATTTTATGCCAGAAAAATTACAGAAATTTGATCATCCTGTGAAAACAAAATAATGCCCAATCTAAAACATAATTGATATATCTCCTGTGATCATCCATATTTAAATAAATATCTGTACATCTGACTGGGTCATGGCTATTTTGTGTTTTCTAAGATCCTTATAGCAGCTGTCTTGAACTTGGTAGATTTAAACATTAGTCAGTTGTAGGGGTATTAATACTTTCTGAAACATTTGTTAAATTGTTACATGGCTCCATGAGATATTTTGCTTCTACAACAGGAAAATAAACACGCTCACATAGATGCAAAATAAAACATTATTACTTGTCTTTCACCTTTCAGCATCAGGCCATATACATAAGTAAAGTTAATCAGTCTGAGAGGGAAAAAGATGTAGGAAAAACAGAGGATTTCTTAACAAACAAGTAATATGCCGATGTCACCCTCCACCACCATTGGCTGAGCTAGGGGGTGGCCAATGGTGGCCTTAGCCACTATATATTATTATTCTGCCACCCCACTGGCCACCACACTATTTTTAAGAACCCATAATTTTAAGCAATATAAAAACTAGAAAGCAAAGTTTCCTTATTTTAATGGAAGTCGGTTTAGACGTTTATTAATGGGGGTCATCTTGGATTTTGACGTGACAACCCAATTTACAATAGTGACAGTTTATATGCCTAGATGCAGCCACACACCAAAATGGAAGTTGGTACATGCCCTATTTTTCAAGTGATCATGCTCACAAGATGAATGGACGGACGGAGAGTATTTCCAGATTCCCCTTTTCACTCTGTGACAGGGAACAATTAAAAAACAGGCTAATATAAATATAACAGCTCAAACAACTGAAAATGTTTTAAAGCAAGTTGTACACATTGGGTAGCGATTTGAGGCTAAATTTGATAATTCTGTAGTATAATCTACAACAGAAAATGTTTACCAAGAAAGAAAATCAACACTCTCGTGACTGCTTTTGTTACGCCATATTGTTTTACATTATTAGTGTTTAGCATTTATCTTAGATATTTTAGCATACCATTTGGCGTTTGTTTAGCATATTTCTTAGTGTGTATTTTAAATCCTTATTTGCTGTTTCTTTTTATACTTCATATTTTGCTATTTTTGGGTGTAACTGGGACCCTGTGTACATAATTTCATTCCACCTTGTGTACCACATGTGATAGAAACAACAATAAAGTTGACTTGAACTTGAAAAATTCTATGGTGAGCAGCTGGTTAAGGTAAAACCTGTGGGCAAGGCAAGCACTAAAGAGAGACAGATCATTCAACTAACTCCACCATTCCCTGACAGTTCAGCTCGCCAGTGAGCTCCAACTAGAAACACTTTCTTTGAATAATTCAGAGAGGTGTAAATAAAATATATCCAGTAGCCACTACAAAAAAGAAACTCTCGAAACAAGATAACTGCCATGCTGAGTAATGAGTTCTGCTGTAATAGATGAGTTCGAAAATGGCAGATGTGCACATCAAAAAAGACAAAAAAGAAAAGAAAAACCTTCCCCAAAAAAACACATTGATATCCAATAAGACAGAGCACTGCTTTATTTAAAACAAAATATTTTATTGATATATCTGTCTTTGATAATGACACTTAAGCAAAGTCGGCAGATTTGATAGGAAGTCATAAAAGAGGTGGTTGCAATCATGTCTAAAAATGGGACAATAATTTGGGAACGATATTAGTCATTGAGTATGCATTACTGTATACTATAACTTTTGCACAATAAGAGCTGATAGCAGTACATTTATTGCCCATACAGAGAACACGTACAGAGAACACATGGAAACCTCACATAAACAATTTGAGAACAAACATATCTAAATTGATAGCAATTCTGTATAAAATAAGAGTTATTCACTAATAAAGCAATATTTATGTTGTATAATGCAATAGTTGTTCCTTATTTGGTTTACTGTATTGAAGTCTGGGGTAAAGCGTGTAAAACTAACTAATCCTTTGTTCATTTTACAGAAAAGAGCTGTACAAATTATTATGAAAAAAAACTATAGATATCCATCGAATACTTTATTTTATCAACTGAAAATTCAGAAATTCGAGGCTTTGGTTAATAACATTTAGTTGCTTATGTATAAGGTACATAAAGGCATGTTGCCCGTTAATGTACAAACTAATTTTGTTAAAAAGAGAGAGTGTACAGTATACGTATTTTCTTAAAGGAATTGAGATGTTTGTGAAGCCTTATTTTAGTACTAGTTTGAAGGAGCGCTCCACAATAATTCAGGGAATAGGATTGTGGAATGGTTTGGATGATAATGTTAAAAATGCCAGATCACTGTGTACATTTAAGAGACTGATAAAGACGAGTTTCTTGAAAGAATATGGAAATTGTTAATATAAATCTACTTAAGTTGTTGCTTGAATTGATTTAGATGTTTGAGTTTTTATGTTTTTAATTTAGCTACATTGTTATTGTCTTTGTGAATTACATATTAATTCAAATTTTGTAAAATTATTTAGATTTACATTAGAACTAAGTAAAAAGGGGCAGTTTTCATAAGACTAGTTCTTCTGCCACCTTTCATTTTATTTTATTTACATTTCTTTGATTGTATTTTATGAATGTACCGTATGTGTGTGTATGTGTACGATATATATACTATATACAGGTAGCCCTCTAGTTACGTCAGGGATAGGGACCTACGTGTGTGACTTAGGTCGATTTTGTCGTACCTCGCGGACCAAAAACACATGCCTATCGTAGGTCCGCGTTTCTGACATAGGTCGCGGTTATACCGCTAACGGAGCGCCGCACACATATTTAATGGCATGAGACTGAACAAGCAGACATACTAAGGCCATAAACACGCACAGAACTGCACAACAAATAAAAAATATAATGTCTTACTTTGAGCCGGTGGCCCCGACTGCCAGGCGGACATTTGCGGCGAGCTCCCGGCCGCAGATGGATCCTCCGCGGCATGTCGGCTCGGTGTCTTCGCCTGTGTTAGCTGCTTTGTTAGCTGCTGTCGTTAGCATGTCGGGCGGCGTTGTGGCCGCCGATCGCGGGGCGATCCGCGGCTGCTCCTCCGGACCTGAGACGTCCACAGAGTTGACCGAGTGTTTCCAGCTCATTTATCCGTATGAGGCAACCCTGATCGGGCACACGGAGCCAGCTGACAGTAGCCTCCGGAGCTCCATTGACCGCAGTACAGTTGTAAAAAGGCAACCGGAAGTGGCGAGCGGAAACCGGAAGTTGCGTAAATACGATTAATTTCTTATCAAAACGTAAAATTAATAATTATACTTTATTTATAAAGCCATTTAAATCAACCACAGCTGCAACAAAGTGCTATACACATGAAATTAATAACTTTTAAACACAAAAAAAAAAAAATTAAAATATATATATTATTTTTTTTTAATCATATTTTTATTAAATATGATAAAATCGTAAGTCTGAGTTGCCGTAGGTCGCAGGTGTCGTACCTCGAGGGTTTCCTATAGAAGGGTGTGTCCTTTTTAAGCAACTTGAAAATGGACTTGTGTTTGCTAAGAAAATTTACCAAAAGGAGAATAAAGTGTGTGTTACTGCTTTTATTTTGAATATTTGGACATGAAGGCCTAAAATAATGTTAATGTCCAAAAAATAAATTGGGATTTGCACATTGGTTTAAGAAGAACATTGGGAAAATTGGGATACTCTGAAAGTTTATCATATGTTTAGAAATGACAACGTTGAAGCCGTTTTGGTCAAACCTTGAAAAAACAGGTTAATTCAATCTCATGTGACATCATTCGATATCAGACTATGTGTTGAAGATCTGTTACTAGCAGATCTGTATTTAGCTCAATGCCTGTAATACTGACTTATAGCT
>JBBPBX010000536.1:0-10095 GCA_038048925.1 Garcialebias charrua
GACTTGCACCAAATCTGCGAGGGATGCTGGCCCCCAGCACGCCAAACTCGACAACCCCTGTTGCATTTGCCGCCTCCTGCCCGCCAGAGAGCGGGAGCGCCGTGCACCTGGTGATGAGCGGCTGAGATCTGGGAGAGCTGTGCTGCATGTTTCATGGCAAGATATATAGGTAAACCAAAACTTCTTCTTCTTTCGGCTTTTCCCTTTTCAGGGGTCGCCACAGCGAGTCATCCTCCTCCACCTCTGTCCTCTGCATGCTCTGTCCTCCTCACTCAAACTACCTTCATGTCCTCTCTAACTGCATCCATATACAGGTGACCCCCTACCTACGACTCCATCGACCTACGGCGGCCCGGACCTACGAACGTATCATATTTAATAAAAATATGAAATTACTGTATTAAAAAATAAAAAATAAAAAAAATAAATTTTTTTTTTGTGTGTGTGTTTAAATGTTCTTAATTTCATGTGTACATCACTTTGTTGCAGCTGTGGTTGTTTTAAAGGCTTTATAAATAATAATTATGATAAAAATGATCATTTCTGATCATTTTTGTCATGATTGCGCAATCTTGGGCAGCAAGAAGTAGGTCTTCAGTTTACACGGTCACAAATTAATGTAGAACACCGGACGCCATTTTAGGTTCAGTCACGGGGGTCTCCGGTCACAAATTAATGTAGAACACCGGACGCCATTTTAGGTTAGCTGCCGGGAGCCGGCCTTTGAAGACTGGTGACCAGGATCGCATCATATGGATTAATTACTAGCTGGAATCGCTCTGTGAGCTCTGTGGACGTCTCAGGCTGGAGCAGCAGCTGCAGATTGATCGCCGATCGCGCCGCACCGCCGCTCCAACACCAGCTCATGGCCTGGCTAGCAGAAGCTAACACAGGCCTTGAGCAGCTGCCGTGGTTAGCTCGCCGGCCGCCGCGCTGCTCGGCCCGACAACAATCAACGCATGGCAACCTAAGATGTCGGCTTTGACCATCTCAAAGTAAGAAATTATATTTTTATTTATTCTGTAAATGTGAATAGCAATGTTTAACATTACAGTACACTACTGTACATGCTTAAATGTGTGCGCGGCGCTCGTTAGCGGTATTTCCGCGGCCTACGAACGGAATAAGGACCTACGAACGGGACGCTATTTTCACCCCCTAGCTACGGCAGAATCGAGCTGCAAACAGTTCTTGAGTCCCAAACTCGTACGTGAGTAGGGGGTTTGCTGTATCTCCTCTTTGGTCTCCCTCTTTGTCTTTTTCCTGGCAGCTGCATTTCTAACATCCTTCTACCAATATACCCACTGTCCCTCCTCTGGACATGTCCAAACCATCTCAGTCTGGCCTCTCTAACTTTATCTCCCAGTTGTTCAACTGTTGTTCAAATCGCAATTAAAACTTGCTAAATAGTAAAAAAAAAAAAATGTAAATCGTGATTCTGAAATATATAATTTTTATTTCTGTTTTCTTAGAATTCTCAAACCACACAAACAAGGTAAAATTCAAGATCTGTCAGAGTACAAGTTTGTTTAAGAAAGGGCACAAAGAACAAAGGTATTTTGAAAAATAATGTTTTTTTGTTTGTTTGTTTGTTGTTTTCCTTTGGCAGGCTATGTGGAAGCTGTTAGGAAGGAAGTAATTGCTCTCTGCGCAGGTGAATCAGATGACCAGCCTGGAGATGAAGTTCACGTGCCATCTCCACTCAGCATCCAGATATTTACACAGCAGTTCCAGAGAGACGTTCCAGATACCAGAAATCATTCTACATGGGGCACTTGAAGCCAGTGTACACTCCTGCTGCTGGAAAAGTGTTGTGGATCTTAGTCACAACACATGATCGAAGTGGAACTCTGTAGAACTCTGTAAAATAAAGATGTTTTAGTTGATTTTGTACAGATTCATACATTTCTGATTTTTGTTTTTGTTTTTAATAAATGTAAATTAGAAAAAAACCAAATGTCAAACAGAGAATTTTTTGGTGTCATTAAATTTTGTAAAATGTGTAAATTGTCAATGTACCATTTGTTTAACATCTTAAAAATAATGTGATATATGTGTTTAAACTTTTTTCAATAAAAACCAATAAATTACATCATATTTATTTTTATATGTAAATTATAAATATATATTTATATGATAAAAAAGGTGTTCAAAACAAAAACAACTGGACTTTATTTGTAACAGAAAACGTTTCGTTCTCTATCCATAGGGCTTTCTCAATTCAATTGGATAGAGGGTGAGACATTTTCTGTAACAAATAAAGTCCAGTTGTTTCTGTATTGAACACTTTTTTTGATTTTAGGATGTCCTGGACGACTGAGAATCTCCACCAGCATATATTTATATAATTTTGTGATTATATCAGATCTTTGTTTTATTTACAATGGAGAAATATTTATAAAACAATACAATTGTTTTGTGTTTTCATTTAATTCAAAATATTTTTATGATAAAACTAGGCTGTAAGTAAGTAAGTAAGCAGTAATCAAATGCACTGATGTAATTCAGACATAATTTCAGTGAAAATTCATTTTTGAAGTGATAATTCATAAATATACTCTCAAGATACAGTGAACATTCAGTGTATTTACACATGCACATTACATTTGTGGAAATAAGAAAGTTTTTCATTTTGAAATTAACGTTAAAAAAGTACAGATACTTCAAAGGTACTCATATTTTTAAACTATAAATAATGTTGAATAATTATTAGATACATTAATTAAAAAAATTACCAATCAGTGCTCTGTAAACGAGATAGATCGGGTTCCATGACTTTTCCTGCCTAAAATCCTCCCTCCTCTGCAGCTGCCTCTCCTCCTCTGCAGTGTCGGTTCAGGCTCACTTCCTGAACGGTAAGGTTCATATAAATACGGTTGAATACCTAAATTAAAACCTGCTGGCTCTTGTTCATCACCAGAACCAGAACTTCCAAAACTGAAGACAAATCGCTTAGATCAACTCTAGAAATGCTGCACTCGTCTGATTCAACATATGCTCCGCCATTATTATTTACATGCGCGTTGGAGCAGCTAGAGCGGGTGCCTTCCCGTTTGCACGTAATTGATTACGTTTGCGGAAATGCGCAGATTTCTAGGGGCGTGTCACAGCAAAAAATTACCATAACTTGTTGTCATGATCCACGTTCTGTCTGCCATAAGTTATTGTTATATTCTTAGTTTATCATGTCATGTTGTCATGTTCACAGCAATCACATCACTGTTCCCTCCGCCCTCATGCCCAGTGCCTCATTAACGATCATTGCACTCACCTGTTTGTTCCTGTATTTAAGCTCCACGTCCACAGTCATTCCTTGCCAGCAGTGCTGGGCAGCGCTAATCCAAAAATTTGTTCCGCTATTTCTAAAGCACTTATTGATTTATTTAGGTCCACAATTTCAAAAGCACTTATGTATTACCAATGCTAGCGGACGCTAATGCTAACACGCTAACCGCCATTTCGAAGAGGGCAACTGGCGAAATAATTTTTTTATCCAGCAGATTTGACCATTTGAACCGGTTAAGCTCAGAAAAACCTTTTTCTGAGCTTAACCGGTTCAAATGGTCAAAAAAAATTTATTTCGCCAGTTGCCCTCTTCAAAATGGCGGCCGCCATTTTGAAGAGGACAAATGGCGAAATATTTTTTAATCCAGCAGATTTGACCATTTGAACCGGTTAAGCTCAGAAAAACCTTGTGCTATAAAGTCAGATAAGAAATATATTTTTTCTCAGCAAAGAAATAATTGTTTTTACCGTGTTTTCATGGAAAGTCCTTATCTTCTGTGGCCGTCGCGGCCGCCATTTTGAAGAGGGCAGTGGAGAAATACTTTTAAAAATCCAGACGCGTCGCGTAGGCCGCTGAGAAACATCCATAAGTTCACCCTCCATGTTAAAAACTCTTCGTCTGACTCTTCGAAAACAAGCAATAAGGCTGCAGAGTAACACACTGGCTGCTAACTGAGAGCGCTCGCTCTAGTAAAGAGACTGAGGGGACGCTTTTTTGTCACGGACCACATCCGGCGCTGACAGGATATGGTCTGTTAGCAGTCGTCCGGGGCTCTAAATAAGTTTTTTCGGTTTTACTGATAGATAATTAGTTATTAGCGGTACTGCATTTTAAATAAAAATAGCGCAAATCCGCGTATGAATTATAAAAGTTAGTTAATCCGCTGTAAAGCTAACGGATTATTTAGCTACGCTATAAGCGGATTAGCGCATTAGCGCTCTCCAACGGTCGGAAGCCCACCACTGCTTGCCAGATTTATGAACGGTTTTGCCTAGTTATCCAGCGCCCATGTCTTGTCCTGTCTTGCTTGCTACGACTCTGTTTTGGTTTTTTGGTCTCACGTCTCTCACCTCAGCCCCTATTGGTACTGTTTCGGACTTTGCTTCACTGGTTTTGACTCCTGCACACGCTACTGGACTTCGCCCTCCTGCCTCTCCCCTTGTCGGATCTGTTCAGCCATCTGCCTCACGGAAACGAACCCAAGACTGCCTTTCACGACCACGAGATAAGCCTGCCTCTTTCAACATTATTCGCCTCTCTGCCAACCTGTGTATGACCTCGCTTCGAACCAAGGAAAACCCCCTTCGTGTGAAAGTCCGCACGAAGCACCAACGTAAACAAGGAAGTAAAACTGGACTACGTCACCACCGGCTCACATCATCAAGGAATTCCCTTCCGATCAAAAACAGCCTAAAAAGGTTAGTGTTTTTATTAAAGATAAAAACATCTACCTGTTCAAGTCCTGTCACTAATATCATAATCTCTTGTGCAGAACTCAAGTTACCGGTGACGATCAAGACTCATTCCAGCTTCCTGTTTCTCAATAAAATTGTTAAAACTTTTCCAGTGTTCGGTTTATTAGTGGAACTCAAAAAGTCAGTCTTGACACTTGTAATGAAATTTTAATATATTTATAATTTATTTTGCAAAAACGAACAAAGCTGAATGATATAAGATATACAGTATGTGTTGTGACAAATATGCAAATTTCCAACATCATGTCACAATACCTTTAAATTAATCACTTTAATATCCACTTTAAAGCTAGGAATAAAATAAAACACGTTTTGAGTTAGCAGAATTTAATCATAACTTTGAAACTTATCCAACTTTAATAAAACTTACCTCAAGTTGCCTTTTTGGACTTGCATGCATATATGTGTACACATTGTACTTGAGAGGAGATTATTGGGCAGCACGGTGACACAACTGGTAGAGCTGCTGCCTCTCAGCGAGCAGGTCACCGGTTCAAATCCCGGTCCGGGGGCCTTTCTGGGTGGAGTTTGCATGTTCTCTCCGTGCATGCGTGGGTTTTCTCCGGGTGCTCCGGTTTCCTCCCACAGTCCAAAAACATGCATGTTAGGATTGATGGTAACTCTAAATTGACCCTGGGTGTGAGTGAGACAGGTCTCTCTTGTAAATGAGTCCCTGTGGCTCAACGAGGCTAGCCTGTATAAATAAAGGTTGAATGAATTACAGCCTCATATAAAATCAATGATAATGATGGTATCGGAACTGGATCGGTATCGGCCGATACCCAGATTTAAGTATCGGGATTGGATCGGAAGCAAGAAAATGTGGATCGGTGCATCCCTAATAATCACATCTATACATTACAGAAAACGAACACTAGCCGATAGTGAACTTTAACAAGGGCTGAACATTCCCAGCTGTACAATCAGTAATGGGTTCACCTGTGGAAAGAGTCAGCATTACTGAAGATCTCTCCTGGACTGTGACAAGCCAAGGATGAGCAAGCAAGCTCAGCACAGTCTACACTTCCTCAAGAGATTGGAAAAGCTCTCTCCTCCAGCCTCTCCACATTTTACTGTGAAACTACAAACAACTTCACATTCTCCATCACTTCTTGGCACGGCAGCTGCAGTATATAACCGACAGACTGAGTGTGGCGAGGAAGGCTGAGCGAGAGACACACCATTGTCCCACTTCCCTCATTGGAGACCATTTTCAAAGAGACATGTAAGAAAAACAACAACTTGTTATTGTGAGAAATTGTTCTAATTCTTCCCATGTGGTGGCGATTCTCCTCATATCTGACTGCAGATATTGTTCCACTGAAAAAAATAAGCAGAACATTTAACAATAAAAATAAAATGACAAAAGTAAGAGCTCACCTTTGTGAGGTGAACTTCACATGAATGATGATGGTGTTTGTTGGAGGCTGTGGAATTTTTTTGTAAAGAAGACTGTGCAGTAAACTTGGTAATTAAATGTTTTTTAAAGGTGCTATGTGTAACTTTCTGTAGAGTGCAAAACTTAGAAGTATTTTCAACAGGCAAAGCATTCTGATCCCTCCCCCTCAGAGCCATATATGGCTCTGCTCCCCCTGGCCCTGCTGAAATTCAAATTCAAGCTCTGTTTTTATTGGCTGATTCAAATTCAAGCTCTGTTTTTATTGGCTGGTTACAAACTCTGTTTTTATTGGCTGGAAAATGGCGGGTCACTTTTTCTTTTTAGAAATGCTTATTTACCACCTGGAGAAGCAAGGGGACAATTTTTTTTTTTTTTCAGAGATTACCTGGCTAACATCAGTCTGTCAGGAGATGTGGCAGAGTGAAGAAATATGTTTATAAAAAATGTTACATACTGAAGCTTTAATGGTCATTTGTGATCATTGTGAAAACTACAGAAAAAAGTAAATGCACAAGTTCGGAATGGTTATTGTCAAGCTAGCTGACCAGGAAATTTGCATAAGGATATAATAATAAAAGAATCAAACACTTTTTTGTACTTGGAAACCATTCAAGTATGAGAACATTTTACTCTGGAGAATAAAATCTGATCTGGAGAATAAAATCTGCCTAACAATTATGTCCACAGTGGTTCATGTTGGCGTTGTAAACCTGCCATATGTAGGGAAATCAAATGTTGAAGGTAATTATGCAGCTGTTCTGTGAAAATGATAATTATCTTGCTCTTGTTGTCAGACTGTTACAGTATAGTTAAAAAACCTTTGTGATCATTAAAAACAAGCTCTGATAAGTTAAGTAATTAGAGATCCCCACATTGAAAATGAGCAGTGTGCACATTTTTATTAATAAAACTGAAACAGATCAAGTGTGTGGAGTTTTTTTTGTTTTGTTTTAATAGTGTGACTTCGTTCACTGCATTTCTGTTCAGGAGACAAACATCCACATCATTTTTCACACCCGACATGATGTTTGATGCCATCGAGTGTCTCTTAACATGCAGGCGTGTACTTTCAGCTGCCGCCTGACCTTTTCCACACGCTGCATACAAAGTCACGTCACCTCCGCTTGAATAATGTATTTTCTCATCCCGATCGCTCACTGCGGCTTTAGCCCCGATTTTGGTGGATTTTAAATTGGGTTTTAATCAACACATTCACAGATTCCAGGGCCCCCTATGACATCTCGGGAAATGAAATTCAAACTCATTGACTCGAAGAGCGGGCAGCAACAGGATGGGCCAAATTTCTCTGTTCGACAACCATCTCCTCTGGGGGAGGTGCTAATCCTCATCTGGGAAGAATCTCTCTTACACCAGCTGCAAACTATTTCAGTGCAAATGGAGTTCCTTTTTCATCGTGTCAAACAAAGGACACGCTGAGAATGGCAGCCGTGTGACTTTGAATTAAAAAAAAAAAGACAATATTGACAGTGTAAATTGTAGAGCAGCAACATAACAAGCAATCAATTCCATAATGTGAACTTTTATTTACGAATTTATTTGAAAACCACTGAAACCTGGCCGTATAATAGTCTGAATGTTTATGACGCATTCACACTACTGTACTCTGATCCAGTTTTCTGCTCTAGCTGTTTTTGCACTAAATTTAGCTTTTTCAGTTAATTCAATTTTTTTTTAGCTCATTTCAGCTTCTTCCACTTCCTTTTGGTAGTTTAAGTGTCTTTTTGACTTTTCAGCTAGTTTCCAGCTAATTTTTTTTCTGAATTCAGCCTTTCCCCCTAATTTTTGTTCACATTTCTGCTTATTTAAACCTAATTGCTGTCTATCATGGTGCACTAAGATTCATAACTGGCTGTGATTATCGTACTCACCACTGCACCCTGTATTCACTGGTTAACTGGACATCATTAACCTCACGCAGACTCTTCCACTGGTACATTTTCATCTTTAAATCACTTCTTGGTCTGCTGCCCTCATACATCTCCTCCTACATGTCTTTGCGTGAGTGCAGCTACAGCGTGCGCTCTCAGGACATGATTACCTGCAGTGCTCCGTCAGTGAGGACTGAACTTGGCAAAAGGACCTTCTCCTATTCCTAGCTGTGACTCCTAGCACTTTGAGATTTTCATTAATGAAAAGTGCGTTATAAATAAAATTCATTATTGTTATTATTCTGCTCCTGCTTCCTGGAATATCTTACAAAAATATATGAAGCTCTCGACCTTGACTTCTCTAAATGGTTTTAAGAATCTGTTGGAATCCTGGCAAAAACCAATGCAGATTTGTTCCTGTTTTTGATTTTCTACATTTGCCTTATAATCTGTCTGTTTTGCTACTTTGATATAGTATTTGTTTTAACTTGTTAAAAAAATCTGGATGCCTCTCTTATGTTTGTCTATTGATGGTTGTCCAAGGAAAATCTACTGTTGCTGTCGTCATCATTCTTTGTTTGTAGACAGGTCTCTCTTGTAAATGAGTCCTCGAGGCTCAATGGGATTAACCTGCCTACATAAAGGTTGAATGAATGAATGAATAATTCAGCAAATATGTGTTCTTTCTTCTTTTTTCTGCTAAGGCTTGTTCTTCCATTTCAGCTCCATTTCAGCATGTTTTCAGCAATAAGCATTCACGCTGCATTTTCACAGGAAACCAGCTCTTTATCTTGTTCATTTATTTCTCTCCTCTTCTCATTATGAGTGACTCTGAGATAACTCGTGTTTCTACTGACTCGTGCAAAGCACACTCATCTAAAAACATTTGCTGCGATCTGTTCTCACAGCGTCACATTTCAACCTCTCCCACCCCTGGGAGTTCTTTGTGTTGCAGAGCTGTTATTTCGTCGTATGCTTGCATGTGCAATGAGTCACTAAAACGGTTTGTCTTCAGGTTGTAAAGGCCTCTTTTGTGTAGCCTCAAATGTTTTGATGTAATACCCTGATGCATGCTCAATAATCCAGGTAGAAAAAAAAAAAAAATGCTAAGTCTGATTCGTGTTGATGTAATGTTCTATGCCAGTGGTCCCCAAGGAATCCACGGGCTTCCGGCTCAGAGATCACGTGCCAGAAAATTAATGTTTTGGCCAAAGGGCTCTAATGATTTCATGCCTGAATGGGTTAAAATTCATTGAGGGTGAGGCTTTAAATAAACTGGCCCAAAATGCTTTATCAATAGAGCTGTTGTCCATGTATGCACCTCACAGTCTACCTACTTATGCTTGAGGGCACTAACATCCTTGTTGGCACCGTGGGTATCCTGCTGCACACTTGACACGCGCTCCCATGTGAGACTGCTCGTGTCACACTTTGGCCTGAGGGCTGCAGCAGTTGGGAGCAGCAGGGGAGTCAAACTCTGTGCCTCCTCCGCTCCCTGTGGAATAGAAGCACATGTGCACTGTGAACATGAACTGACTGGGTTTGTCACAAACCGCCCCGCATCCCTCCTCTCTCCTCCCGCTCTGCAGCAGCTTCCCTGCTTAAAGCCTCCCTGTCATCACAAAAGCCGCAGCTTCAAATAACAAACATTAAAGGGAAAAACAACTGGAGGAAAGGAGAAGGAATAGAGAAAAGTATCTTGTTTTCACCAAGTACAAAAAAAAACAAACTACACTTTGACGCGTTTGAGTAGGTCTTTGAACAACTTCCTTTTCCAAATGCAATATTTAGGACAAAATGTGGTAGAAACTGGAAATATCATAAAGATGCTTCTTTCTCTGGCAAAACGTGAACATGTTTGGGATGAAGTTCACTCCTGGTAAATTCACTGATTTTTATTGATTTATTTTGGCTGCTCCCTTCTTCAGGGGTCACTGCGAACTATCTTGCTTGAAGACTTGGTGATTGTTTTTTTGTTTTTACACCGGATGTCCTTCCTGACACAACCACAAACCACCGAGCTACCACAGTGCTCTGAGTGGAGCA
>JBBPBX010000536.1:11848-28564 GCA_038048925.1 Garcialebias charrua
CCAGAGGACCAGACTTAGCTTTTTTAGATTTTTAGACCTTTTATTGAAATAATCATAAAAGTACATTAAACATTTGTATCGATATTAGCTCTGATCTACTAAACTACGTTGACAAGAATTCAAATTAAAATCAAACAGACAGTTAGAAACTTTTCTGTTGGCACATTTACTTGACAGATTAATGGCTTAAGAAAAATAAGAAATAAGAGGAAGAAGTGAGAAATGAAAGCTAAGTTTAAAGGAAGTTAATTATTTTGAGCAGACAGGGTGGCACTTTTTCCCCACACGAGTTAAAGCTGGGCTCCCGCACGTTCAGCCCACATCCACGACTCGTTACCTGTTCACGGTTCATCTCTTGGAGATAAGAGTGGAGAAGTATCTGGACACACACGTTGATGGGTTTGTCCAATGGCCGTCCAGTTGAAACTTCAGCGTGTGTGGCCGATTCATGATACGAGGAAACTCGCCTCCCTCTGCAGGAAACAAAGGTCAAGCGCACTGACTGATTTTCAAAATAAAACTTCAGAAAACAAATTCTTTCAGAAATGAGTGTTTTGGGACACAGTAGGCTTTACTGTGACTCCAGCTGAGACGTGGGTCTAATTGACACAATGACCAGAACGTTTCCAGCTTTTTCCAGAGGAGAAAACCAGTTGTTAGAAACTTTTCTCCTTCGACACTAAAGTCCAAAACGGAAGTGGACTTTATATGGGAGGCGGGGTCTCCCCACCTCCTCAATAACTAGTGGCTGGTTTAACAAAACAACAGATGGAATTTTCATCCCATAGGCAGAAGGTCTCTGAAGGACAACAGGAAAACTGTTTACATAAGCGGCCAGATGGACTGGCCTGTGAGAGTTGTGTCTAGCTTGAAGACAAAACAGAGAAGGAAGTGAACAGCTTTTACCATGGCTCATGTCCCAGATTCAGAACACACTGTAATGTAGAATAAACCAGCAGAAGGTCAAACTCATGCAAGTAACAGATCATCATTAAATGACAAAAAATATACTGTTGATCAATTCTGAATTAACAAATATTAAAAAGAAAGTTCAATCTGATTAATTGGTGTCCATTAATTCAAAATAATTGTAACAAAAATTGTGTCCACTTGTCTCCTTGAGAGCTTCAAGAAAGTGTAACACTGAAAGAGTTCAGAGAGATGTGATGAGGTTTAACTCCAATACGGACATGAGAGTGCTATATCTCTACAAGGGCGTACAGTAGCAAAGGTCAACAGGTGCCCTCTGGGGTACACGCCCACTACACTCGAGGCTTGGCTGCCTCGTGGTCACTGTTCAAGGGTGTACCGGTTGCAGACATCTGTGTAGCTGCAAACTGGAGTTCAACAAACACGTTTGCAAAGCATTACAGTTTGGACGTTACTGTGTGTGACGTCACTCAGGCTGTCCTCTCTAACACACAATAGAGAGCAGCCATAAGATGCCTGATGTATAAAGGCTGAATTTCTCACAAACATGCATTTTACTGAGCATTTCAAGGGCGTGAATGAATTACGTTCCCATAGCAATAGTGTTGCACCGAGTGACTGACTGATAAAGGAACTGAAAGTTATGCACCATAACTCATGTTCCCTGAAGGAAGGGAACGAGGTGCAACATAGTTGGCCCTTTTCAATGTCAAAGCTCGGTGAAGTGCACTTTGAGACAGATGGATGGGTGCTAGCGTCTTAAGTACCCAGAGGGCGGGGCCTCTGAGGTGACGCTGAAGCCCACTGCCATAAAGGCGTGAGTGTATTCCTTCAGGTAATCATGCGGGGGCGCAATTCCCATAGCAATAGTGTTGCACCTCGTTCCCTTCCTTCAGGGAACATGAGTTATGGTGCATAACTTTCAGTTTCCTCCCACAAACCAAAAACATGCATGTTAGGCTGATTGATAATGGTACGTTCAGACTGAACGCGTTTTGAGCTGCAGGAGCTGCCAGTTTTCATGCAAAGTCAATGGGGGACACGCCTCTAGGGGTCGTGCGGCGCATCACGTCCGTTTTGAGCGGTGCGGGAGGGGCGGCAGAGCATTTTCCGTGCATGCGAAATGCCGAACTTTCGCCGCTCAACGCGTCTGACAACCAATCAGGGAGAGTCAGGGGAGGAGAGAGGGAGAGTCAGCTATGTGACGCGGTAGAATCCAGTAGAATTCTATAAAAAAAATTGGGACATATTGGAACCGATATTTTATAGAATGCTACTTGAGTCAGAAGAAAATGGCAAGCTACCAACACATATGAATTCAGCCAATATTAGTGTCCTATTAAAACCAGGCAAAGACCCTGTATTACCTACCAGCTATCGTCCAATCTCTCTTATTAATGTTGATGTTAAAATAATTTGTAAAGTCTTATCTAAAAGACTAGAGAAGATAACTCCTGTTATTATACATCCAGACCAAACCGGGTTCATAAAAGGAAGACACTCGAACACAAACACTCGTAGATTATATAATGTAATAGAGTATTCGTATTTTAAAAATATTGAAACCGCTATTTTGTCCTTGGATGCAGAAAAAGCATTCGATAGAGTAAATTGGAATTTCTTATTTGCTAGCTTAAATAAATTTGGATTTGGGAACTACTTAATTCTGGCTAAAAATATTATATAGCTCACCAACGGCGTGCGTCAGGACAAATAATCAAATATCCTCAAGCTTCTGTTTACAGAGGGGAACCAGGCAAGGTTGCCCACTTTCACCATCATTATTTGCTATTTTTATTGAACCTTTAGCAGCAGCAATAAGGCAAAGTGCTGATATTAAAGGCATAAAATGTAGAAACATTGAACATAAAATTAGTCTTTATGCTGACGATGTTTTACTTTTTCTTGAGAACTCAGGAAACTCAATATCTAATGTTATCAAATTAAAGTGAGACTAAACCCAGGTTGAGACGGTAACTCCTCCCCCATGCCATTTTCAAAATTTCTCTCAAAATGGGCGTGTAGAGAGTCAAGCAGGGGAGGAGGTTGTGGGTTGTCCTGTGTTCACGCCCCCTCTAGTGGTGAACTCTCACCCCTCCCCAAGTTTAGATTTCAAAATGGCGGATAGTCGCGTCTTCAGTAAGTAAATGCCTAAACTTGTACTAAAATAACAGTTCTAAAATGTTGTTGCGTGTATTTAATCACACACAGCTTAAGCGTATGCTTCTGAACACTGAACACATGAAAAACCTGTGTTTAGCTGCATGGCATGAGGTGTACGGTTGTGTTTTTGTGAGGATGTCACCTTTCTCACCTGATTCTCTTCTTAATTGTCCACAGGTGTCTTCCTCTTGTCTCATTAGTGATCAGTATTTAGTCTCTGTGACTTCACATGAAGAGGCAGTTGGGTTCCTGACTTCACATGAAGAGGAGCTGGTTTCCTGTGGCTGCAGAGGAAAGTCCTTGCACATGACGTTAATTAATAATAATAATAATAATGAATTCAATTTATAACGCGCTTTTCATTAGTGAAAATCTCAAAGCGCTACACACATTGAATGCTACACACATTCATACACCGGTAGTGGCAGACTACCATGCAAGGTGCTTTCCAGTCCTACCGGGAGCAACTCGGGGTTAAGTGTCTTGCCCAAGGACACAACGACACATGGTGTGGGGAACCGGGATTCGAACCGCCAACCTTCCGATCAGGGGACGACTGCCATTACCACTACGCCACGGCCACACCTCCCATGGTGTCATGATCTGCTGGTCTGCTTTGAGCTTTGTCTGCACCAAGGGTCCCCTTTGGGGGCCTGGTAAGTAATTGCTGTTCCTTCAGTGATTTATCCTGTGTGATGTTTGTGCAGTTCACTAATTGTCATTTTTGTCTTTCCGAGCCATCTGGTCATCATGCTTGTGGATTCCTCCGTCGGCGCCGGCCGGTCCATGTCCAGATTCCAGCTAGAACCCGCCCTGGCGTCCAGCTCGTCCAGTGAGTCCAGCTCCTGTGCAGATCGTGACAGAATGCTCAATTACTACAAAGTACAACTGCTTCTAGAGTACCTGTCTTCCTATGGGTAACGTATAACAGCCCTCCTCGCTCCTCTGGGGGCGCTGGAGACGTAGACCTGGTTCCTCCGTGCTCCCCGGTGGGCATTGGTTCCTCCGTGCTCCTTAGTGGGCATTGGAAGCGATTTTCCATTTCTATCCGTGTCCCCTCTTGGCCTCGGTGTCTGTTCTGTTCCCCTCCTCGCTCCTCCGTGGACGCTGGAGCCGAACCTCTGTCCCCCCTCCTCGCTCTCAGTGGGTGTTGGAGGTTTTCCTCTGGGCTCCAGAGTCTGCTTCCCCTCCTTGCTCTTTGAGCTTTGGAGTCGAAGATCTGTCCCTGTACCTCCTCGCTCCTTTGGGGGCGCTGGAGACGTAGTCCTGGTTCCTCCGTCTTTCCTCGAGGGGTGTCAAGTGACATCNGACCTGGTTCTGAAGGACAATCAGGGAGGGTAGCTGCTGCAGTAGTTACTATCATCAAGCTGCTAGCAGGGCCTGCTAGCGCTGCTAACGCTAGCCTCCATCTGCCCGCACGGACCGAACTCTACGGACTTGTTGGGTTCCGCAGGGAAACCTTGGATGTTCTCTGTCTGCCGGACCTGGTTCTGGATTGCGGTCTGTGAGGGCAGCTGCTACCGTTCTTATTAACCATCAAGCTGCTGACCGGACCTGCTAAGCTGCTAACAAGACCGCGCCGCTAGCAGAACAGAACCATGCTGTTGAAAGAACCTCACTGCTAACTGAATCACGTTGTATTTGTATTAATTTTTTTTAGAGTCGAGACAGTTCTTCTTGTCCCAAGCATTTCATTGCATTGTTGACATTGTGTTGATTTTGCACATAACAAAATCTATATTGGTAGAAGGATGTTAGAAATGCAGCTGCCAGGAAAAAGACAAAGAGGAGATATATGGATGCAGTTAGGGAGGACATGGAGGCAGTTGGAGTGAGGACAGAGTGAGATGGAGGAGGATGATCCGCTGTGGCGACCCCTGAAGAGGGAACAGCAGAAAGAAGAGCAAGAGAACGGATAAGCAAAAAGACAGGAGGAGAGGATTAAAAACATCTGGAGTAGAGTGGCAGAAAGGCAGATGAAGTGAAGCAGAAGAGGCGAGTGGTCCAAATCGAGGAGGACAGTAAACAGTTCAACAAATCAAGAGCAAACAGGGAGGACGGAGTAAACGGACGGAGGAAGTGACATGAGCAAAAGGAAACAGAAGTATAGATGTCAGCCAGAGGAGATAATTGCTTTGTTGTTGTTCCTTAACGTACCGGTACCTTCTCCCCTCTCCTGAGCCCAGCTCTGTCTAATGCCAGACCACCCAACTCAGCACGGATAGGGACGAGGAGAAGGAGGACATGGAGGAGGAGGGATTGACGCAACGAGCAAATCTCCATCATTCTTTTCGCCATCGCTCTCTCCATCTCTTGGATTCTAATTATTACTCGTTTCTGCGTCACCGGCCTGAACAAAGCTCCGTCTCGACTACTTCGCTGTCCTCCCGCGTGCGTGTTTGTGCATCCCTTTGACGGTTTTATTCACGCCGTAATTACAACCACAGAGTCAGTCACTCTTTTCATGCCGGGAGGCAGCAACAGAGCGCCAAGGACAGCAAAGGAACTTTGACAAAAAAACAAAGAAAATGCTTAATAAGTTGCTTCATTTGATTTCAGACCAGCACACCGGGACAAGAACACAGATTATCTGAAGAGGTTCTCAATGAGCGCCGGTGCACTTGTTGAGGGGATTTGTCTGCGCACAACACAGCTCGGACCACAACTCATAATGAAATGAGTGAATCCGCACATCAAAGATGCATACTGTGACGTCTTCCATGTTAATTTTAGCAATTTTCCCTAGTTTCGTCGCCGACCGCGTAGAAAAAACATCCACGATCTCATAAAGGATGGAGGAAAAAATGGAATATATGAGAAGTGAAAGAGAAATAAACAAGCTGCAGGAAGAAAACAAGAGAGAAGGAGAGGAGGTACTTAGAAAGACAATGATAAGAGAAAATAGGAAGATGAGGAGAGGAGTGACCTTGGATGCTAAATCATGCTACATGGTTACTGCTCAGGCTAATAGAGATGTAGTGCAGTGACAGAAACCGAGAGACGCTCTGAGGTCAGGAAGAACCCCGAACACGTCGCCAGAGGAGCTGAAGCGAGAGCTGGCCGTCTCTAAAAATACACAGGGAGGTCAAAAACAAAGAAGTCAAAAAGAATTACCAAACACAGTTTTAGTTGTACCGTAGGTTATGCTGCTGAAACAGACTCGGCACTGCACAGTTGCAGTTAAAGGTAAAAACATGTAAGCGATCCAAACGATCAACTAAAGAAGCAAATGCAGGATGGTCTGAGTAAATGATTGTTCATATATGATGAAGGGTAATTAAAGATGGAACAATTAATTAATTCAACCTTTATTTATACAGATAAATCACATTGACCCTCAATGACTCTTTTACAAGTGCGACCTGTTTGGATAGACAAAAAGTAGTGAAAGTGACATGAGGCTCAATGAGATTTACCTGACTAAATAAAGGTTGAATGAAATGAATGAATGAATATAGGATTTGGAGGCAAAAAAAAAAAAAAATCTTAACGGACTCTCATTCCTTGGCCGAAGAAAGACAGCCTGAAATTGAAAACAACACCGTGCACATAAGCACATAGTGACGCAGACATTCCACAGAGTAGACGTCAAGAACAGGAAGTGACATTTGTGCATGAGGGGGTACTAAAACTAAAGATTTCAAATAGATTACAAGTCGAAAAAATAAGTATTTAAAATAAGTCAGAATCGTAATACACCTTTAAGTAGTGACATGTGATTCGATGTTGAAACATCAATACCCTCGATACCTGAACTTTATGCTCTACAATTGATTCTATCAAATTATCAATACATTTGATACTTCAGTCATTTCAGTTAATGTATATAACATTAACAGGAACATAGTGGAAAGTAACTAAACTATTGAGATTTTGCCTAAATGATACGCGGCTGATGGGAACTACTTTTTCTTCCGCCTGGGTAAGTGCGTAATGCGTGTAAGCGGAGTGGGACACTGCTCAGTCAGTGTCGCAGTCTGTATCAGCTCAGCTTCATTGTAAATAAGGCCACTAACTCAATATACTCCCAAGTTTAAAATAAATAAATTACTTTGATCTATTCTTTATGCTGCTTTGATTTGAAATACATAGCTTTTTTTTGACTTACCAGACACATTAGGCGTAATTGCACAAAGTATCAGTATCGCAGATACAGTACTAGCCCAAATTGTACTCTGTATTGGAATGGGAAAGGAAATGGTGGTACTGAACAACACAAACAATTATTTAAATATGAAATGCAACATCAATGGAGAGCTTGAACACTCAGCTGTTCACCTACATCTACAGGACAAGAGACACTCATCTGAGGGAAGATTCATCCTTTAGACTAAAATAGATGATTTTGGGAGTAGGGGTGCACTGATTGCGTTTGGTCGATCACCTATCTCTAAAAAGTCTGACCTAACAATTCAGATTTTGGCCGATACCGTTTTTGTTTTATTAACGACACTTTCCGGTGTTATGTGACAATGCACCTTGAATTTTCCAGTCTTATCTTATTGAAAAACATACCCTTGAACAATATCCTAGAAATAATAATAATAATAATAATGTCACAATGGCATCACTGTATGTTTCCATACAATGGCGAAATTAGTCTGCATTTAACCCATCCACCACCAGGTGGTGCAGTGGGCAGCTATTGAAGGTGCCCGGGGGGCATTTTGGGGATGAGGTGTGCTGCCCAGAGACACCACAAGGTATGCAGTGACCAGGGATTGAACCTGGGGCTTTTGGGTCCCAAGCCTGCTGCCCTGCCTCTATACCATCTTAAATTTGTTTCAACTGGCCAAGAGGTAGTGCTCTGAAATATAAATGAAGTTCAGACAATTGTTAAAACAAAAAAAAAAATATAGGTAAAATCAGTTTCTTGTTTAAGTATTGGACGATTTCGGTTTTCCCAAAATTAAGGAAAACGGGGCCGATTTATCAGTCCCCTATTTGAGAGGAGGAGGATGGTAAAGGATTTACATCCAACAAAGAAGAACGTTAAGCATGTTTTGGTTTTAGTTTTCCACAATTTACATCAAATCTAATCCAGTTTGACTTTAATTTGCCTCTTTGTGGACCAAACATCTCTCACAGAGGAAGATCCTTAAAGATCCTCAGGAGAAAGTTGAGGAGGGAGTCGTTTGGATGAGAGTTCAACTAGAATAAACACAACTCACTGAAAGCTTGGAAAGCTGCACTTGAAAGCATCTCAGATGACTCATCTTCAACAGATATAAGAAGTCCAGTCACTTCAGGTTTTTAACTCTTACGCACATCACTGGAGAGCAAAACTAATTATGAAGCCTGCAGCCAACTTCAGCAAACAATGTTTTATTGCTCGTTAAAGAAACTTGAAAAATACAGTATATATAATTAAATTAACAGAATATGGCAGATAAGACAAAAGGTTTGTTGTAAAATCATTGTAAAAATTTGTTTTTAATGAATGGTTGACCAACCAGAACACCAAATACAGTACAACACAATGGAACATCACAACATAACTGATATACGTGATGATATAAGATCAGCTCAAACACTGTTGTATGAAGTGTACAGTATTCCTGAAAAATATCTAAATGAAGGACCAGGGGGGCCTTTCAGACCTCCTCTGTATCTGTACGGCTACGAGGTGAAACAGGATTTAGTCTAATAAAACAAAAGTATTTGATTGCATCACTGAAAGACTACTAATACTCGTGTGTTTATAGCATAAACAACATTCCTTCCGTTTTTTATGTTAACATAATTCACATCCTGGGAGTGCAGGGAGGAAAATATTATTGTAATAACAGCATGTTCCCTGCATCTAATAAAGAATTAGAGCAATATTAATCCTAAATATTGAACACACGGGGAAGAAAGCAACTACGAGTCGTGTCATTACAGCGCACAGTGGTCGTATGGGGTGGTCTCTGCCTTACAGTGCCCATCAATTATACTTGGACACATAATGGCTGCGACAGCACTGAGATATTTCTCAGGGCCTTTTATAATCTTACAATATGACCAAGGGCGTTCAGCTCAGGAACCGCAGCAGCTCTGTGAGATGTGACTCGTGTATATTTCCTGTTGAAAATCTGATTGAGCGGCCACTTTTATTACCGCTGGGCTTTGAAGGGAGTAACTCGCAATCCTACGGTGCGACTGATTGGCCCTGGAGTCTTTCATTTCGTGTTTTCAACCCCAACGTATATTAGACAATACTGCCAGGGCTTGACTTTAGAACTGAACATGTACAGTATTATTGGAATATAATGAAGCTTCCCACTTTCCATTTAAATGGTAGTATTTGAGTCAGAGTCAGAGAATCTTTATCGTCATTTGCACCACATGTGGAACATGTGATGAAACGAGATTATGTACACAGTGTCCCAGTTACATCCAACAATAAAATGTAAGAGAAGAACAGTAATAACATCTAAGATATGAACTAAGAAAAACATCCGCTAACAATACACTAAGCACTAATATCATAGAAAAACATCATTACAAACAGCAGCAAGAACATGAGTCTGTATGAGCAGATGAACACAGCAACATGAAAACAGATCAGCAGCAACATGATGTGATATTTTGCAGTGATTATTCTGGTTAGATATTCATGAGTCTAACAGCCTCAGGGTAGAAGCTGTTCCTCAGTCTAGTTGTTCTACATTTGATGCTCCTCAACCTCCGTCCTGAGGGGAGTAGGGCAAAGAGTGTGTGTGCTGGGTGAGTGAGGTCTTTCATGATGCAGGTGGCCCTCTTCCTGCATCTGGAGGTGTAGAGAGTTGTGATAGTGGGGAGACTGACTCCAACAGACTTCTGTGCAGCCTTCACCACTCTCTGCAAAGTTTTTTTCTGCAGCTGTGCAGCCTCCATGCCACACGTTGATTTGCTCAGGCGATTTGAGATTTTCAGTCTAATTGGTGCAGATCACAAGTTATTTGCCTAAACAAGAAATCTGACTAAAGATGCCAGTTTTATTAAGGATATTACGGCAAATGTAGCTCCTTTTAAAACCATACTTGCTCAGCCTTATTAAGGCACTGTTCTAATAAGGCCATTTTAGATGCAAATGCAAGACTTTTGGAAGAAAATCATGGCAGGTATCGGGGAAATTAAACAGTTCAAAAGTCACAAGGAGTTCATGTTTGGATACTGCAGGAAGGCGCGCCTTTACTAAGATTACTGCACCGTTGAGCTTAATAATGAGCGTTTGCCTTGGTAACAAACACCTGTTTGCAGCAACACTGAGGTGAACAAGTGTATTTGAGACTTTGAGAAAATGTATCATAATGATTGACCACCGATACGAGAAGATACGTATAAGAATAATGAACTCCGACTCCTAAACTGAGTTTTGTGACAAATATAGCTATAATATTCCTTGCAAAAATAACTTTGTAGACAATACTTGGGCTACAGATGCTATTTTGAGTATTAGTTCAGTAAATTTCCCCAACTTTTAAGCCTCAAGAAGTCAGTAAAAGCCACAATCGATATTCTTACTGAGAAAAAGCCATGACTAAAAATCTATGCGTCTGCCCTGAGGCTTGCCTGAAAGTAGGTGCCTCTGATTTCCCAGCTAACTTTGCATTATTAAACATCTAATCCCATCATCCCATCAACACCAATATAAATATGCATGAGGAGCGTCAATCAGGACGGTTTCATTTGTAAAACTTGATTACGTGACGGTAATTACAGCCAATCTGAAACCGAAAGGAAAACCGCCGCAGTCCTCGGCGACTTCGCTTTGAATGAATTTTAAATAGAGTTATGTTTGGGGGGCACAAAGAAGAAGCTCCCTAGGTGTCTGAGTCATCCTTGATGGCATTTATGGGATGTAAGTCAGGTCTGAGGGGAGCAGAATGGCTGGAAACACATTATACAAATGAGATCTTTAGCGCAGAGTGAGAAACCGGACAGAAAATGTTGAGGAGAGAACGTGCACAGATTTACTTATCCCAGAAATGAGGACAAACATACCAATCAACACCCACCTCTGGTGGGCTTCAGCAGAACATAAACAAAAGTAGGGCCTCCTGTTCAGTCACCTCTTGTTTTTGGCCTCTCTCAATTTAGTTCACCTCTTTCCTACTTGTTGGTTTTAACGGCTGCTCAAACACTTAAAACGAGGACACGTTTAAAACACTTCTCTCTTCATTATCCCACACAAGCACTCATTTCTGGCAAAATCATCCACAATCAGCTTCACAGCAAACTTTACATTGTTTTATTTCCCCATCTCCACTTCATTGTAATTCAAGCGGTCGCTGTTTAAAGTTAAAAAAGGCCACCTTTACATGTGAGGCTCGACGAAACGCCTTGGTGTGCGCCTCCTGCAGGGATTTAAGGATGATCACGCACACGTTGCACACACCGACTGCTCTCTAAATGAGCACAGACTTCTCTGTTCGGGTCTCCTTGGTGCGCTCTCCATCAATGGCCTCATTTTTCCTTACCCTCCTCCCTTTTTCAGCGTCCACCCGGTGTTCTTTCTAGCCTTCCTTTCACTCGTTTCCTCTGCTTTTCCAATATCCATCTCCTTAATTCCACTAAAAGGTTACTCTAAATATTAAGAACATGCTGCATGTTACTGTTGCTTGCACCTCTGTGCAAAGTGTTAATTAACTAAAAACGTTTTTCTCTCGATTTCTTTTTAGAATCCTGCCGTCAACCAGCGACCGTTTCCTGTTGAAGAACTTGGTTTCTGGCGTGGACTACAACCTGTGCGTCTTGGCCATCTTTGATGATTCAATCACATCGTTAGCTGCAACTAAAGTTCTGGGGTGCACAACGTTCTCCACCAAGGATGTTTACCCAGCATGCCGTTCTCTTCAAGCCCACTTCCTGGGTGGGACGCTCACCATATTGGTTGGCGGCGTGGTTGTGGTCACTCTGCTTGTGTTTACCGTCGCACTCATGGTCCGCCACCGTGTTTGCAATCATGGAGACCACATAATATGTCACGGTGGCAACGCCGAGGCAGGAGGTGGAACCTGCTGTCAGGGCGGAGGAGTGGGAGGCGGGGATAAAGGGGGGAACGGCGGTGGGTGCTACCAATCAAATGGCTCTGGAGAAATGATGATGGTGGTCCTGCCCAATGGTCTGCCCTCCAAAAGGGGAGGAGAAACGGGGAAAGATAAGGACAAGGAGAAAGATGCGGCAGATTCAGCTTCCCCTGTCCCTCCAAAACTGCCTCCAAAGCCCAGAGCAAAGCCCAAAGTCAACCTGGAGCAGTTTTTATCTGCTGGAGGGGTGGTTTCCACAACAACAGGAGCAGGAAGTGAGATGGCGCTGGTAGTGAGGCAAAGAAAGGCATTGCCGCAAAGCCTAGAGAGTGACAGAACTCCCCTTTACTACTCCCCTACTCCTCCATCCACACTGCCCCGACAGTCGCGTTCCAGGGACCGCCCAAATCCCCGTCTGGAGCAAGAACTGACAAACCGAGCCAGTTTCTCCCTGGCTGCGCCCTTGAGAGACTCAGACATGTTGGACTGGAGAATCACGCCCAGAGGTAGGGACAAATGGAACTCCTCGCAGGCTTATCAGAGCCCGGAGTCCCCTCTAAGCCCTGTCTGCGGGACTGTTGGCAAACGGCGGCACTCACTAGACATGGGCTCCTCTGTCGCCCTAGCAACCGATGCTGCCGCGACCGTTGCCAGGCGCTACGGTGCCGTAAGTTGTGCCAAGCGGTTGAGCGTGATCTGGACGAGACGGAGCCAGTCGCTTCACGGGATGCTGGTGCAGTGTGCATCGACGACGAGCACTACCTCTTCGACGACCAGCGACGAGGGCGAAAGGGGCGGGAACTTCGGGGGCCAGGATTTCAAACGGGGGTACATCCACGCTTACAACACCACTAACTCCAACTCGAACGCTGGAATTACAGCGGAGAAGGCAAAGGACAGGAGTAAGGAGACGGGGCACGCTGAGGATCTGGAGGAAAGCGTTGTATAGTAGGTACGGAAGAGAGCGCAGAAAGAGGAGTGACGAGCTCTGTGACTGAAACTTTAAATAGGATGTTGATTAAAAAGGTGAAATTTAAAGAGTGGACATTAAATATAAAGCAGCTGTGCATGGGAGCAGTAAGTTGAGATCAGAATAAGGGGGTAAAGTCAAATTGGGACACAACCAACTTCTCTGCCCAGCAGGAAGTAAAGAAAAACAAGGGGGGTAGAAGAAAAAGTGCCACTGAAAGCAAATTTTAATTTTAATTACACCCTTTAGGCTCAGCTGTAAACAAATGAAAAGCAACAAAAATCTAGACTAAAGCAGAAACGGTAAATGTGAGTGGTTTTAGGGCTGCACAATATTAGAGAAATATGCAATTGTGATACTGTTCAATACTTCTGTAACATTAACGGTTGCTATAAATACACATTTTCCTCAATCCTCTCTGTCTGGTCATCACGGCGCTCAAAATACTCTATTTTTAGCAGTTTGGTGAATGTCATCACTTGAAATGGTAGCTTATATTTTTTTTAGTCATTAGTAATTTGATAGTGTGCACATTAATTATCGCAATAGCATTCCAGAATATTGTGCAGCCGTAAGTGGCATGAAGTCAGATGTTCTGAGCTCCACTTGGACCTAGAGCCTCGCCCGTAACAGAACTACACCTTTATCTGACATTGCCGTCCTCCAGAGTCCACTCAGCCAACAGCGTCATCGTGAGGATTTAAACTGGATCAAAAACCTGAAGAAAACCATTTACCAAGAAAAATGGGAAGACGTATGGACGGTATGGCTCACATTCTTCATTAGGCTTTTGACTCTGACCTCGATGGCCCGTTCTGAAACGTTTTTTTGTTTTTTTCATTGAATGTGACTCGTGTGTCCTTTGTGTCTGGACAAGAAATTTGTCTGGCTGTGCCTGCGGATTATGGGAGTATAAATACAGAGCCTTGTGCATTGGACATGATCAATCAATACAAACCAGGGCAGACATTACTATAAGAAAAATATTGGGATCACAACAGTCTACAGTATATGGATTACAAAATGAAGAAGATGGGAGGACAATGGAACATGCGAGTCCATATATTCCTAAAAAGACTGTGCTGCATGTCGGATAATGGAAACAACTGAATAATGCTGATGGGTGCGTAAGTGTGCGTGCATTAATAGAAAAAAAATGACTGTTTGGGTGCACAAGTGTATTTGAATGTCTGCGAGGGGCCAATCGTGCCCGACTCCATTGGTGTACAAAATGTTTAGTGCTTTCTGGACATGCTGTAGGAAGGAGGAATTTGCACATTTATGAAATGAGGTGGTCTATACAAACTGAAGTGCATTGTTGGGAGGCTTTGAAGATGGCCATTAGAGACATTCAGCGACATAGCACGTTGAGGGAGCATCGATTGGTAAAGAGAAGTCCATCATTCAAACTCATTTTGTTCGAGTTCAGATTTCTTTGTGCCACATGGGTTCAAGCTAAACTGGTGAATGTCAGAGAGAAAGCAGAACAAGAACAGATCATCATGCTTATATATAAAAAAAATCATTTGAAGATTCTTATGAACTACAGAGACTATCAAAGAAAAAAATAAGAAAACTTGAAAGTACATATATATAGATATATATATGGTCTATATATAAAATGTTACTTGTTGCACCACGTGTTTCTGTTTTTCAGTTTTTTGGGGAATGACCGTAGGATCATTCGCAAAAAAACGAAGTGTGCGATTTCCGTTTGTTAACGATTCACGATCAGAACAAAAACACAGAGGAGTTCTTGATAAGTCGAGCTCAAAGGACGACGAAGACGCACAAAGAGCAAAAACGGAGAACGTCCCAACACGCCGACTCTAACCGATGCCTGTTCAAAGAAAGTTAATTAGATTTATAATAACGTTAACTCGTTAATGTTGTTTCCTTTGTTTTCATTTCTTTTTGCCAAAGTGAATAATGTTCTCTGGACTTGATATAAATAATAAAAAAAACTTCACATATGGAACAAAGAGTGGCTGATTACCGTTACGCCTGGGCAGTGAGCATTTGTTTACACACAATGTGTTGATCTGAAAATGAATATAAAGACTTCAAATGGCATTTTGCCGTGTGGTTTTGTACATCACAGAAACACGATTTCAGGCTCTCGGAAATGAATTGTTTTACAGTTTACAGAGTCAAAATAAAGACAAGTGCTAATGCTTTAGTTTTAAAAGTTAATCTGGAAATGTAAATGTAATCAGACTTCATGAACATACTTGGGGGCTTGAAGAAACCTCAGAGGGAGACAGGTTATAGTCTGCACAGACAAGAGGTTCAAATTAAATTTAACAGGTTTATTAGAAGACGAGCTACAGTATCTCAAACTGAAACTAATGAGTATGAAATAAAAGCACACAACGTGCATCACATTTAAAAAAAAAAATCTTCCAGATTATTTTCGGGGCGAATCTGAAATTCAAGTATCAACATTTACTGGAAAGGTTTATTGGCACGGTGGCTCAGTTGGAGCTGCCACCTCTCAGTGAGAAGGTCACCGGGTCAAATCCGGGGCCTTTATGGGTGGAAACCAGAAAGGTCTGAAACCGTCCAGAGAACTTGACTCATCTTTGTAGGATTTTTAACTGGATTATTGAGCATGAACTTTGATGTTCCTGGGTGCAGTTTGCATGTTCTCTCCGTGCATGCGTAGGTTTCCTCTGGGTACTGTACTCCGGTTTTCTCCCACAGAACACAAACACATGCTAGGCTGATTGGTAACTCTAAATTGTCCCTAGGTGTGAGTGAGCGAGTGAATGGTTGTCTCGTTTTGTCTTTGTGATGGACTGGAGACATGTCCAACATGTCCCCCGCCTCTCACACGGTGATGGCTGGACACGGGCCCCAGTGACCCAAAAAGGAAGAAGCAGGTAAAGATAATGGATGGATGGGTTATTGATGGTTTTGTAACCCAGTGGCTAAAGTGTCCGCTTTATTATGACAGGTTTCCATTTATTTATTTTAGGGATGTACAATATTGAATTTTTGGCCGATAACCAATAAAATACTGATCCCCCCCCACCCCCAGACCTACTTACAGAGACTACTTAGTTTTATCTGCTGTCAAGTTAAAATACTACATTATTCTTTGTGGTCTTTGTCACTTTGTCCTGCTACCAAATGCAGATGCCAAAAAGGGAGTTGAAAATGATGTAACACTTCAACTTGGATTATGTTTAATGTCAAATTTATTCATGACATTTACTCTGTCTAACACAATGACAACACTCGAACAGTGCAAATTCATAAATTTTCACAAATCTAAACTCAATGGTGCACATGACGTCATAAAGTTGTGCTGGCACTGCAAGCATCCTTTTCACTGTTCAACTTTTCACGGTTGTAATACAAAAACAGTGCCATATATATACATATATACATATATATACATACATATACATACTGTAATTTCTGGACTATTGAGCACACCTGAATATAAGCAGTGCCTAATAAATTTTAAAATAAATTTTAAATTTTACACAAATAGGCTGCACTTGTCTATAAGCTGCTGGTGTTCATGTTGTAACATGAGATATTCACACACAGATTTTTTCATTTACTTTTAATTAAATACATACCAGTAACACGCACAAATACAGTAGTTTTTTCCCCCCTGAACAGTGCCTAGAACACGGCTGATCAAAAATA